>NQII01000519.1:340298-359675 GCA_002778355.1 Clitarchus hookeri | reverse complement strand
CTAACCATAGCTGGAGGCAGTGATGTTTCGCGATTAAAAATTCTGAGCACATGGTAGATTTCAATACTCTAAGTAGAAACAGAAATTTTTTTATGTTTGCCATCGGTAGCCCTCTGCACGAGAAGTCGTTTCGTTTTCAACCGGGCAAATTATAATTCAACAACTTTGGCAGTGAACCAAACCGATTCGCGTGATAAGTGTAACATGTTAATGTAGCCAACCGAGAAATGTAAACAACCACACAGTGTTTTGAAATATAACCTGTCTCGAAATCTTTTCGCGAATTTTGACTTACCCCGACCATAGCTTATATTTCAATTATAATATTTTGTTTGCAATTAATATGAACACAAACAGAGATAAGAAAAGTGTGCTGGTAAGGCCTAGTAAGAAATAGTTCTCATGCAATATGCTACCACACTGTGCGCACGAATGTAGTGCGTTGTCCCTTTGGTATATTTTTCTAGAATTTGTTAAGCTTTGTTTGCGTTAGGCGGAGGAATATCCCGGAAGTAGAAATCAAGCAGGGCTTTATAAAAGCTGGAAGTAACCGTGAATGGACTCTAAGTACTCTTTCCTCGCATAACAAATTTTTTAATCGCATAGTTTTGACATCATGGCGTGTCGAAATCACAATTTAAGTGTTCTTGGAACGTACAAATAAAATAAACCAAAACCTTTTACAGCACACACGGTATAACAATTGTACCTGAAATATAAGTACCTAATTCATTTAACGGTATGGTAACCTTTACAGCACACACATTTTACAGTAACATTTATAGCACACACAGTGTAACGAGGGTGACTGGCAGATCATTTCTTAATTCATTTACGGTATAGTTAGCAAAATCTATTTGACAAAACACCATATAATTAGAGACCGGTGAATTTCAAGACCAGTTGTACTCCAAAACACCTTAGATCAAATGCACTTCTGTGGTTGGTTGATTTTAAATGTCACGCTGCTCAAGGGTCTGTCGGCCAATCATGGACATTCAGTAGCGCGCCCAGTCAAATAAGAACATGTCTTCTCACGAAGACATGAGGCCAATAACCAAAGGAAGTTGTGGCTGTGGGCGTAGGATATTGAAGTCTGGCATAGTCATAAATATTTTCGTGGAAAACACCTGTCCCTACATATAATTCTTAGAGACCCAAAAAATTCGCGCATTCATTATGGGACCAGCTAGAATTCAAAACACATGTGTTTATATAACTAAGTCATTGAACCACACGGTGTTTGACACCTTCTGGAGAACGCTTGCCCAATCGCCGTCTTCCACTGTGATAGCAGACAATCAATGTGCAGTTGGCATCGGGCATATTTGTACACAAGACTGTAGAGTTCAGCCTGCAGGTCGTTGAACTCGCGAATTTTTCATGTCTCTAATAATGCTACCTACAATAAATATTCAAACATTTCAATATTTAAGCAAATTCCAAAAACATTTTGATAGCGTGATTTCAAATATTTTTTGAAGTAACTAACGGTGTCTTATTCCAACGTGAGTTAACTCTCATTGGTTGGGGGAGGGAAATTTTGCGTTTTAAATTACCAGTTGTCTATACTCCACTGTCCTATGTATTTTCGAGCCTCAGCTTTCTCTTGATTGGCTGCTGCCTCAGTGTGTAACCAGTTCTACCTCTGAACAGGTGGCACGGGATTCGGCGCTTGCCTCCTTGCAGGCCTCTAATTGGTTCAGAGTTCACCTGGGCGTGTCTAAAAAAAAAAAAACTATGATCCAATTGCAAACATAAAATAAATATACATGTGTTTAAAGTCTAGCTTCTCCTGAAATGAATTCGCGAAGTTTACCTGTCCCTACATATCGGTAAGTGAGTTCAGTCTCAAAAACACTAAAATTATGATTTTCATATGCCATCATACAAAGATATGTGGTCCAAAAATGTTTTTATGCAAGGAAATTGTACTTGTAAGTAATGTCTGCAAGTTGAAGAGTATTTCGAACAAATAAAAATAATGAATTTTTTTCGTGAAAATCATACTTAAGGTATTATTCTTCCAATGTTGCACTGCACCCCACTGTATAACATACAGGGTTCATTAAAAAGTAGTAGGCTGACAGATACTGCAAATATTGTCTAAAAATTATTTAATTTGCATAATACGGAAGAAAGCATGTATTTTGTAAAACTGAACTATAATTTTCTGGACTTCACTTGTTTAAAGATTTTGTGTACTAATTGCTGAAAGTAATTTCTCAAAAAAATTTTAAGTGTATTTTCATTTATGACTTTTCAGAAAGCAAATTTTACTTCACCAAGCAAGACGCCCATAACAGTTAATATGTTTGTATGTAACAAAACAGTGGTGAATTTTTACAAAAACTTTTAATAATTAATTCATTTCAGTCAAGTAAGTTATTTTTAAAACTGAGATGGATGTGCCAAATTATTAAAAATATTTGTAAAATTATTCTTAATATTTTGTTACAGGCAATTGAAGAATAATTTTTTTTTTGCAAAATGTGCTTTCTGAGGAATCTAAATGGAGAGGCGCTAACATTTTAATTAAAAATAACTATGATTCATATTTTTCAAAATATATAAATTAGTGTATTCTAGCACTATATCTTACATTGTAACAAAAATGTATGCGTTCTTCTTTCTCGTGCAACATAATTCGTATGTATTTTCCTGAATATTTTTGGTTGTGTGTGTGTGTGTGTACTACTATGTAAACTTTATTCGCGGGTTATTGAGCACTTTTGAAATCAACCTTTGACAAATGCCACTGCCTCTGCCTTCTATTACTGTNACTTTATTCGCGGGTTATTGAGCACTTTTGAAATCAACCTTTGACAAATGCCACTGCCTCTGCCTTCTATTACTGTAACGTGAACACTGACTGACACGCGCCCAGTAAAGTTGGTAACGACGGAGGGAAAGTAGTTTTATAATTAAAAATGAATTAAACGTGTTAGGTAAATATTTATGGGCACTGAAATTATTTATTTTGCTTTCTATTGGTTTGTAATTCTTATAAGGATTAGAAAATTGGTTGATTATCAAATTAAAAATAATTTGCTAACTTGAAAGACGCATGAACAACGTCAATGTCAATGTTAATTTTTCATATTGTAATAACTAGGGGCAGTGATATTTCGCGAAAAGATTTTGAGACAAGATACAGTCCAAAGCACTGTAGGGTAGTCCAGTTTCATTGATTGGCTAAAAAACGTTCTGGCCAGTTTTAACCGTTTGCGCACGAATCACGAAGGTTCAGTGTCGGAGTTACTTANGGAGTTACTTAGTCCTGAGTGGCTTGGTCAAAGACGGACACGGCACCAGCAGCCAATGGAGGTACAACAACAGCTGAGGTGTGTATATAGTATTGAAGTCTACTGTGTGCTCCGATTTTTACGCGAAAAGTCACTGGCCCTATGTATAAGAATACACAATGTGCATGCAAGTGAATCTTAAACGAGGCTTTCAGAAGTGCTCAGAAGTTTGTCGCGAATAGCCTGTGATGTATTCTGCATGTTGCACAGTCGAGAACAGTGATCGATTGGAAACGAGGCCTCGGTGGTTGGTCAGCGGGTTTTTGTCGGGGATCTCCGGTTTCCCCCGCCACTTTCATTCCGGCGCTGCTCCATACTCACCTCGCTTCACCATCATCGGCTCTGAAGATCTCGATTCCCCGAGGATAGCTCTTCTCTCTCTCTCTCTCTCTCTCTCTCTCTCTCTCTCTCTCTCAGGACGAGGTAGCGGAAGGTGGTGGGGAAGGGAGAGTGGTGGGGTGGGCCCGAGGCCAAGGAAAACATAAATAATAGTTTTTAAATGAGACAGGCTGGCAAGCCCGGCTGGTAGCTTGGTGGGTGGTTGGTCTGAAGCGCGTTGAAGGAGTTTCGAGAGGGGGAGGGGGAAGGATGAGGTGGGAACTCACGTGGAGAGTCAGAGAGAGAGAGAGAGGGGACCATGCTGGTCCGGTGCAAGAGAGAGAGAGAGAGAAAGGGACGGGGAAGCTGGCTCCAGGGGTGCGACCGAGAAATTCCCCGCATACCAAGCCACGTGTGGGACACTCGCGCGACACGCAGCGTTGCACACACGAAGAGCTCATTAGCGGCTCGCGACTGCAGCTGGAACGCAGAGAAGTTGAGTTTGCAGAAGGGGAACGAGCCCACGTTGTTCCAGCCAACAAAATAGTCGTTGTTCGTTAATAGCCAAAAACACATATTTAGTAGCCCCAACGAAATATTTTGTTACTAGATGGCACACTCGTGCTAAATGTCTTGCGAGAAAATCTCCTGCAAGGCAGATCTAGTACTAATGCAGGAGCTATAGCATGTCCTATTTTCAAGACATAATCACACGAAACTAACAAAACTGGAAAATCAACAAAGTTGATTCTGTTCATCTGAAGGCTATTCACGGTGAAGTGAGCATTTCAGAAATCCCCGCTTATGATCTGCTTGTATGGAAGCTGTGTATTCTGCCGCCATATGCATAATTAACATTGGCCAGGGCCTGGTCACTTAACCCCTTAACAGTTAATTCCCGATCATACCCGTCCACATACGACGTGTTGCAAAATATGTAAATTCGTGGTGAGTCCTGTACAAAGAAAGAAGCCAGCACCCAAAGAGGTAGCGTTTTTTTTAAAGGTTAATTCTATTGGTTGCTGCTTGCGCGGCAAGATTGTATTATTGGTTGCTGCCGATGCCTCAGAACAACAGAAATTTCATTCTACATGTTCTATCATGTATGTTATTACTAGAAACCTGAAAAATTCGCGAGTTCAATGACATGTAGGTTAAACTCTGCAGTCGTATGTACACATACGCTGATGTCAATTGAACATTGGTAGAGACCTGAAGAATTCGCGGATTCATTTTGGGACAAGCTAGAATCCAAAACACATGCTTTCATATAACTTCAGCCATTGGTTCACACGGTGTTTGACATCTCCTGGAGAACGGTGTCCAATCGTCGCCTTCCACTGTGACAGCAGACAACCAATGTGCAGTTGATATTGTCATATTTGTACATAAAACTTTAAAACACACGTGTTTTGAATTCTAGCTTGTCCCAAAATGAATCCGCAAATTTTTCAGGTCTCTAGTCATTGTTCATTGAGCTTCACGCTGTGCAGTACATACCAAAAATTGCGTATTACGTACGTAATACACCATACACCATAGAGTGAACTGTGTTTGAATGGGGTAAGCGTCGCCAAGAAAAAAAATTTTTTTGGGAGTTTGCTAACGTTGATATAATCACGGAGTCGATAAGCACACAGGGACTAAATAGCGTGGCGTTTCCTCTGTGGTGGGCATGCCCGTTCTCTGATAGGCTGCGCGAGTCTTCTGAAAGTGGGCATTGCTAGGGCCACCTTTTTTTTTCGCGGATAGATTTACGTGGAGGCTAGACTTCAACATCGCATGTGCACACTCGCAGTCTTCATTTCGCTATTGGCCGCTTGTCTTCGTGTGTCTACATGAGTGGGCCGATGAAAATTAAGTTTCTCCAATACTGAACGTCCGTGATTCACAGGCAGACAGAGAATACGCGCAACAATTCAAATGATCCACTTACCAAAGTGGTTCTGAACTACAGTGTTTTGGAACGCATGTTGCCCTGAAATCTGTTCGCGAAAAACGGGGAACCTTTTTTTTCGCGAAGAGATTGCAGGACCACTTGTACTCCAAAACACTATAGCTCAGATCCGCTTTCGTGATTGGATGTTTCCAGCTGTCACGCAATGCAGTTGTCTGCCTGAGAATCACGGACACTCAGTGTTGGAACTACCTATTTATGATTGGCCCATTCAGGTAAGTGTCCCGTCAAAGACACGTCTCCTAATAACCAAAGGAAAACTACACGTATGCCATAGAACATTGGACGCTAGCCTTCGCGTAAATTTTTTTTCGCTAAAAAGAGGTGGCGCTACTAAACACACATTATTACAGGTCATATAAATTCGCGTTAAAAAAAAGCGGCGTTAAGTATCTTCACACTTTTTGAATCAAACGTCTGACAAATCACCCAATTTATGTCGTGTTTGGTTTTTTTTCCTTGTAAATATCTAATGTATCATAAGCGTAATATACGTCTGTTAAAATAAAAGTATCTTACTTCTAGTTAATTAAAAAAAATTTACATTCATGCATAAATTATAATATTTAAATAATAATTACTGTGAACAAAACAAAACAATATAAGATAATAGGTGTAATGCATAGTAAGGAATATTTCTCATGCAAAATGTTATTAAACTGTGTGCGCACAAATACGGCGTGTTGCCCATTTTGGTGGACTTTTCTAAACTTGGTTAAGCTTTGTTTATGTGAGGCGGAGAAATAGCCTGAAGTAGAACTACAGCAGGGATTCAGAAAAGTTGAAAGTAACCATGCATAGGCATGGGGTCAGTAAAAATCGGAGCACACAGTAGATTTCAATACTATATACACCTCAGCTGTTATACCTCCATTGGCTGCTGGTGCCATGTCCGTCTTTGACCAAGCAACTCAGGACTAAGTGACTCCGACACTGAACCTTCGTGATTCGTGCGCAAACGGTCAAATGGGCCAGAATATTTTTTAGCCGATCTAAGAAGCTGGACGACCCTACAGTGGTTTGTACTGTATCTTGTCTCGAAATATTTTCGCTAAATATCACTGCCCCTAGCTATAGATAGAGATGATAGAAAATCGCGAAAATGTTATGAGCCACCGTGTTTTCTATAACACTCTAAGTACTTTATTCTTTCATGACTGGATGAAAAAGGTTTTGACTCGGCTAAGTTGTTTGCAGACCAATCACGAACGTTCTGTCTTATAGTATCAGAATCCTCATAGACCCAGTGAAATGGGGCAGTAGCTTCGTACATGCACGACAGCCAATAAGGAAAGAAAATTGTAGTTCGTTTCTACAGATGTTGAATTATAGCATACAGTACACTTTCCCCGCCATAAACCATCATCTCTAGCTATGGACAATAACTCACAACGCTCTACTCGAGCAGAGGTCATTTTCTCATTGGCAGCTGCTACAATCAGAGATCGTTCAGGTGTTCGGCTCGCCCAGACGGAATTAAGGTACTCGAGTGCTGAATGTAGGTATGCTATTGGTTGAAACATCTCCAGAGCGAATATTGTTGGCGGAGGTTCAGTGACTACAGAGAGTAGAATTCCGCGAATTAGTTTTAAGACAAGCTAGACTTCAAACAATTGTACATTTACTGTAGGTTTATTTTTCTATTTGATCACATTTTATTAGTAGAGACCTGCAAAAATTTGCGGATTCATTTCGGGACAAGCTAGAATTCAAACCACGTGTGTTAATAAAATGTCAACCATTGGTCCACGCGGTGTTTGAAACCTCCTGGAGAAGGCTGGCCCAGTCTTCGCCTTCCGCTGTGACGGTAGACAACCAAAGGAATACTAAATAATGTGTTCGTGGAGGCAATCTTCAGTGAAATTAAAACCCTAATTTCTAGCTAACTATTTATCCGATTTAAATAATCGACATATAGTTGGATTCGTCTTAAAATTCTGTATAAAATGAAATGTAAATGGATCCGATGTAGGTTGAAATTCAAAAGAAATATCGAAAAAATAAAAAATCTATCTCAGAAACTGCTAACACCACACTCACCAGACACATTTCAATCGATAGAGCACCCCTTATTACCTTAGGAATATGCTATCTTTATTGGTTGGTCTGGCCAAATTAATACGAGAGAAAAGGAATAGTAAATAATGTGTTCATGGAGGCAATCTTCGGTGAAATTAAAACTCTCATTTCTCGCAAACTAATTATCCAATTTAAATAATCGACATATCGTTGAATTCGTTTTAAAATGCTGTACAAAATTATATGTAATTTGATCCGATGTAGATATAAATTCAAAAGAAATATATATGATTGGCAGAAAGGGTTTAACTTGCATCCTGGCAAGTCAGTTCCAGCTCGCGATGTGGGCCACTAACTGTGGCTCTAACGCCTACATCTCTTGTATCGAGCTCGACACCATTGAGTTCGTAAGTTATTTTATTAATTATGTGAATTACTCCATTTAGAATTATCTTGGTAGTTGCATGTACATTATCTCCAACCTTTGTAAGCATACCTCAGAATCTCAAGTACGAGTAGCACGGTAGCATATAGATATCTTGGTTTTGCACCAAGATTTTAACCTCGGACGATAGCATGTAAGGTTCAGGTAGGTNCACGGTAGCATATAGATATCTTGGTTTTGCACCAAGATTTTAACCTCGGACGATAGCATGTAAGGTTCAGGTAGGTATGGTGAATAAGTATGAAATTCAGTCATTGTGATGGTATCTTCATAGCTAATGGGTTCGTCTATATTCAGTATTTCTGCCTCCATTCTTGCTGACTCTGAACCCAAGACTCTTCAAGTACCTGATATTCTTGCATGCTAACACACTGACAGCTCTAGTCATACTGACCTTCTGCTTGGCATCGAGGCCTGCTTTTTTATGTTTCTTCTTCAAATTCANCACGGTAGCATATAGATATCTTGGTTTTGCACCAAGATTTTAACCTCGGACGATAGCATGTAAGGTTCAGGTAGGTGTGGTGAATAAGTATGAAATTCAGTCATTGTGATGGTATCTTCATAGCTAATGGGTTCGTCTATATTCAGTATTTCTGCCTCCATTCTTGCTGACTCTGAACCCAAGACTCTTCAAGTGCCTGATATTCTTGCATGCTAACGCACTGACAGCTCTAGTCATACTGACCTTCTGCTTGGCATCGAGGCCTGCTTTTTTATGTTTCTTCTTCAAATTCANACACTGACAGCTCTAGTCATACTGACCTTCTGCTTGGCATCGAGGCCTGCTTTTTTATGTTTCTTCTTCAAATTCAGGCCCATCTTTCTTCAAATGTAGGCATAGTGTTGTTTATTCATCTTGGAAATTTATCAAATTGTCTTCTTTGTCAACTATACAGACAAATATTTCCTGCACGCTCTTCGACACAATTGGTGCATAAATAAGAGATTTTGGAACCTCTACTGGTTTGCAGCCATGTGTTACTGTCGCTTCAAATTCATGAACACATGGTTCGGTTTCCCATTGAAGTATGAGCCTGTTACCAGATTGCAGTTCACTCTCTAACATAACTGGCATCACATTTACTTGAAGTGTTGATTCATGCACTTTACCACTCTCTTACATTTTGTGTTAAAATCCCAATATGGATGCTAGCGTATCGTGCTTGGTAAAATAATATCTGCCCTAAAAATCATTTCACTTTTCAGAGTGTTTGAGTTTCCTCGCACTGAAAACATTGCAACTGCAGTGCCATCTATCTCATTTGAACCTATGGGTAAGATTACTTCTTCCATGACGTTATTTATAACATAACAAAATTTACAATTTGAAATGTCTACATTGGACACTGAGAAATATGTTTGAAAATCGATAAGTACCACAGACCATGATCCTTTTAAGATGAGTGCTGGGAAATGCGCAGAGCACAGTTCCAAGCTATTGCCCGTTACAGACATGACTGACCAAAAAATATGTATGTGTCTGCAATTTCATTAACTCTTTTGCCAAGAAGCAAAGACATAGGTGACCGCAGTTGCACTGAATGGTAACTGTTCAGTGAAGTAATTGTAATTTAGTTACACGATGTGAAAATGCTTACACACTTCCATTGTAGGACAAAGGTTTCCATAGCTGCCAGAGTAGTCAACACTGTTTCCATTTTTCCTGTAAGCAACCCAGTGTGTGCCATGTCCACTACTATTGTTACATTTATGATTTCACATTCTTCTCTCTTCAGTTATTATGGTAGGTCGTCATGCATATACTCTCCATTAAAATATGGTATTCATAATTGTTGTGCTTTTTTCTTCAAGTATAGGCTAGTAAGCTGTCGGTTAGGTAATTTATTTAAGGTCCCTTTCTTCCTTTCCTTCGTCTAGTTCTTTTTCCACCTCCGGTAGAGTAGGGTTTAAGGGTATAGTCCTTTGCCATTTTTTGCTACTTGTGCAATAGCTTTAATTTGATGCAGAACTACTGCTAGCTATTGTCCTTGATATTTCGAAGTATTTACTGCACATGCAATTTCACTAACTCCTCCGTTCAGGCCGCTCAGTGCTGCAAATCCTCGTAGGAGAAATGGTAGGAAGCCACCCTGCTTCTTTCCCCTGCATCCTTTCCTTCGTGCCTTCCTTCTGTTTTTTTTCTGGTTGATTTGCAAACTCCTTCCACATTTAATTTCCATCTTCATTATTTTGGAGACCCCCCAGACAGCTACTCGTTGACCAAACTTTGTTTGAGGTGATTTAGCTATTTTCTTAGTTTTATTGGCAAGAATATGTCTTCCAACTTGTTACTGGTTGCGTATATGATTTCATGATCTGCAAGCATTATCAAGTTTATTCACACCAACATCTCCACATCCCAAATATTTTGCAAGCTTTGTTCCTGGTCGGCAGAACTTGTATCCAGGAATATGTGCTTCGAATGGACGGTTATTTATAAGTGGGTTGGCCAAGCTATGAATGCTTTGACCTTATCTCTATGAGGCATTGCAATGTGCTGATTGCAAATTATATAAAAGCAATCATTAATATACTTTTTGAGTCAGTATCATTCTAGATTTCGAACAGTACAGACATAAAATACTAATTATGCATCTCTGCTATCGCTTCTGTGGTAAAGCATTTACAACTTTGCGCAATTTGCATTGACATGATGAAACTACCTGCAGAATGAAAACTTCAAGTATGGCATTTCAGTGCAACTTCTGCCAGAGGCAGTTTACTCGGAGTGATATTTTGAAGACACATTCAACATTTTGTCACACTGATTCTGTGCTAATTCAATCACATCCTCATGCTCCGCAATTGTCTCCGTACGCTCCGCATTTGACTCCGCATGCTCCACATTTGACTCCGAGTGATAAGTTTGCTGGAGGAACTCAATTTTCTTCAGTTCGAAAATGTGTACTTATACGCGAAATCTCTGCAACAGCCAAAATATCAGCATTTTGCCCAGACTCTACGGGCTGTGGTTGGACTATGTTATTATATAAAGAGGTGGTTGAGAGAGAGGTGGGAAGGATTGATAGAGCATGAAGTAGCAAGATGGAATGACAGAGCATGAATTAGTAAGATGTAATGACAGATTATGAAGTAGCAAGGTGGAATTAACAGAGAAGGAGGCGGAAAATTCTAGAAACAAGATTTCGACCATAATCGCAGATCATGAGATGATGTTATGCAAGATGGTGGCCGTGATGCTATCCAATATGGCGGCGGTGACATCATTCAAAATGGCGGTGACGAATAGCCCAATCCCCAGCTACCGGTCTCTTGTGCCAGAACATACAAAATTTTGCTACTCTTATTTTTAATGGTTTGTACATAGTGTAACTTTTTATATAATTTTTATTTTATGTTCATGTGTTTTTAGGTCAAATAACCTAGTTGTTCAATTTAATGTTTGTTACACATTGATGTAGACTATGCTATCAAGTGTAAGATAAGGCAAAAGCCTTAACTTCGCCACCAGTAAAGACATAATAATAATTATTATTATCACATAGATGTTTCAAAATGTTACCGACAAACTTAATGAGCATAAAGAGGGGACAGAATATAGCAACTTTCGACTAGGAAACCATGGTCTTCAACGTGATACGGCGTCAGTATTCAACCACAGGCACTTAAAGAACCAAAAATATTATTTTAATTTTTAAAACTTTGTACATTTTTGCAATATCTTATAAAACGTATAATAAATTTGGAAATCAAAATTTTTAAGTAACTTTTAAAAAATATTAAACGGGGTTCTGAGGGCTTAATATTTTATCTCAAAAGAATTTCAAAACACAACTTTATCATGAAGTTTCACATCAGCATAAAATAAAAATTTTATGTCAACTCAACACGACAGTGGACATAAACTTAAGAATCCGTTGTGTAATGCAACTGTAAACTTCTCTTGGAATTTTTGCTTTGCAGATAAATGTGAGAAACGTCCAAAAAAGAAAAATGCATGCACAAGTGGCGTAATGTACGTAAACATTTTTCCTATAACTGAGAAAATACTTGTTCTTTTTTTTCAAGTCAAGGTCAAATATTGAGCTCAAAAAGAATTTCGTATAAACGGTTCACAACATTTATTGTACTGATTTTTCACTTTAATAGGATTTTTAATGTGTTTAAAATATTCTTTAACACAATATATAAAACTGTTGGACGCTCAAATTTTTATAAAAAAGAATGTTTTAAATTTCCAGGAACAAAAAAAAAATGAAAGAAAAAATTATATAATTTTTGGCAAGTTGAAGCTTGCAAGAATTTCCAGAAATATTTTTGTGGGCTAAGAGAATTCAGTTATGTTGAGTAAATTAAGTGATAAATATTCTGCATGTTTAAGAGCAGAGACGTGCCAATCAGCCTAAGAGGTTAAAGATCGGCTTCTGAATTGAAAACTTGACCGCCAGTGCAGGCTCTGTTGCGTGATGCCGCCCGAATTGCTGTGTGTTTCAGATCACGAAGCTGAAGATAGACAGCAATCCATTCGCCAAGGGCTTCAGGGATTCGTCCCGTCTCACCGAGTTCGAGAGGTAAGTTAAGGTTTGTGCTTTAGCCGCGCCGGGCCGCAGCGACTAATGAACACGAATTACGAAAACGGACCCTGAATTTGTGGAAAACGCCGCCCCTGCAGCGTCGCTTCTACCTTCATTTATGCCTCCTCCTAACCCTTCCTATCCCCACCCTTCCAGGACACTTAACCCCCTCCTCGTGTGTTTTTTTTTCACCACCTCGCCGCCAACTTGTGATAATTGCAAACAATTTCCGTAAAAGGGTTTGATGATACCCTGGCGCGTTCCTTTTGAACCAGCCGCCGATAGAACCGCCTGCCGACGTCTTCTTGCACGCACGTAGCACCTATACACCATTCACGGTCACTTCCTACTTCTCCGGAGCCCTGCTCAAGTTCTACTTCCACGATATTCCTCCGCCCCATGCAAACAAAGCTCTAGAAAATTACATCGTGCGCACTCAGTGTAATAATATTTTGCATAAGAACTATTTCTTACTAGGCGTTGCCAACACACCCTGTTTTCCAACTGTTTTCATTCCAGTCTAAGTCGGAGAAAGGGTGAGCCCAAATCAAGGGAACTGCTACGCTATTTCGCCTCTGTTTGCTTACCTATTCTGTGCCACTACTTCATTCCGCTTCTGTGTAACTACCTGTTCTATTCTAGGGGCCTAAAAAAAAAAATTCGGTAGTTCTTTTGGGAACCAGATGGAATTCAAATACCCATACGGTTGTAAAGGCTGTTCACGGAAAAGTCAACACTTTTGAAATCAACGTTTGAAAAACGTCACTTCCCCTACCTGCGCATATTTGAACGGGCACACTGACTGTCACGTGCCCAGTAAACTTGGCAACCACGCAACCAAAGCAGTTCCACGTGTCAACGTTAAATTACAAGTCTTGAGTAAACATTTGTAAATGCACAAAATCTTTTATTTTACTTTATGTTTATTTAATGCATTTAGGTGTAAGAATAAAAACATTTGTAAAATATTTGCTTTTCTAAAAAAAATTTACAGTCGCACGTGACCGACGCTAGAATAATGTGATCAGGCCCATGGTTAAGTTAATTGTACATACGATGGAAGAATACACAAAGTGCATGCAAGTAGATATTAAAGGAGGGCTTTAAAAAGTGCTCATTTTACAAAGAAATTCTCATATCGTTTTAGCAACATGGCCCCGCGGTTTTTTCGGCACATTTTCGCTGACTCTGGATTTAACTAACATGCAGCAAAATGCATCCATACTTACTGTCTCCCGCTGATGTGGCAGAAATCAGCCGATGACCACTTGATATCTGCTTCAGTATACAAACCCGCGCGGAGTCAAACTTAAGTTCAGCCCAAAGCTCTTTAACAAACCTATAATAAACTACAATCATTTGGCACACTTCGATGATCTACTTGTCACTTTATCGTTACAGGAATAAAAAAATATATATTTCTACCTTCACTAAATAGGTTTGTGAACTTTTACAAGAAATTCTTGTTAAGTGAACACAAAAAGTTTATTTTTTTAGTTTTTAATGTTAGATTTAATTTTGTTATGAAATTTAAAATGTTAAATCAGTACTGTATTTCTTCACACTAAATTTCAGAGTTCTGTCTTTTGAAGATATTGTACATTAAGAATAATTAGCAGTATTCGTCGAAGATTTATGTTATATAATGTAATCCTACATGTCAAAAATAGACGTTAAAATTTCAGCTATTCTCAAAATGTGGGGAATAAAAAAAAAGCATTTTATTTGCAATTAACTGATTTTTTATAATAAAATGAAACTTCTATGTCAAAATATATATGTTTCTTTAGTATGTGAACTGTGGATTTACAGAAGGCGAATTTGTGAATCAATGGAAGTCAGTAATCCAACAAGAAAACTTTGTATTTGCTGTGTATTTAGTTGTGGAAGCCTATATTCAAATCGCGTTTATACGTTTCTTCAAGTCACTCTCATTCTTCCACCTAACACGGAAAATTCCTTATAAATATATTGTCTGCGCTTTTAAAACAAGTTTGTTTCCCTTCCGCGGCAGTTCTTGAAGACGGTGAAAATCAAAACATACGTTGAGCAGCCATTTCATGTATTTTTGCGTGGCTGACGTAAGTGGAAAACTTAAAAATATTTTAAGTTAAGTTTACGTCACGCGGGAAGCATATTTACTGAAAGCCTTGAAGTAACCTCTGGCAGTAGGCGTATAACACTGTGACGAAACAAGCATTCAGTTTGTAAATAGTAACAGCAATCTTCCTTCGTCTTGTTTATTGTCTTAATCTTCAGATACGTGTAATTTTTTTATTACGTGTATACTAGTAGTCTACTGCTGGTTATTCGTTTGTTGATACGAATTCCAGTATCGACATTACTGAATAATTAAAATTAATGTACTAGGTATAGTAAATCATATTAGAATATACCCGGTGGACCTCTGCGGTTCTATAAAATAAACCTAAATAAAAGTAATTTTCAACTTACGATATTCTCCGTTACGCGGCAATTGTTTTTCAATAACCCAGACTGGGGAAGCAAACAGTAGCTATTTCGAAATAGAGAATCGCAATTAACGAAAAATTGTTGAGAAGGCAATCGTGCAAACAGTTTTCTTCAACTAGCAACTGGCATTGAGGAGTAAACTACACTACGCAAATGCAGAGACAAATTAAGTGATTTTACAAAGGAATTACACACATGATGTGTGTTATTGACCATTCATCTTCCACAAAAGGCTTACAATGAATATAATTTTAAAAACTTAAGTGTTTACGATAATTTAAAAAAAGTTTTACTCATCGGTGATGGGGTAGACCTTGCAACACTAAAAAATTTTCACTGTCGCCTTACTTTTAACTTGTGGAAAATTCTGTTTCATTAATTTTGTTTGATGAAATGTGACAAAGGGCGGTTTTTGGTTTAAGCCTGGTGCACAAGTAAATAAGTTTTTTATTTAATATTACTTCTGCAGGATGATGCGTTGTTCACGTCTAATCCACCTGCAAATTAAGCGACGAAGCAATGAACTGAATTGATAAGTTATAAGTAGAGACCTGAAAAATTCGCTGATTCATTTTGGGACAAGCTAGAATTCAAAACACCTGTGTTTATATAACTTCAGCCATTGGACCACACGGTGTTTGACCACTCCTGGAGAACGCTGGCCCAATCATCGCCTTCCACTATGACAGCAGGCAACCAATGTGCAGTTGAGATCGGCATATTTGTACATAAGACCGTAGAGTTTAGCCTGCAGGTCGTTGAACTCGCGAATTTTTCAGGTCTCTAGTTATAAGTCGGGTCGCCTGTTTTTCGTGAAAAAATTTACACGTAGGTTAGACTCCAATGTCCTATGGCATACGTGCAGTTTTCCTTTATTTATTGGCCACGTGACTTTGTCGGGAGGCAGTTCCTTACCTGACTGGGCCAATCAGACTTACGTAACTCCGACACTGGGTGTCCGTTATTCACGGGCGGACACCTGCAGTCAAAATCATGACAGTCAAAATCATCCAATCACGAAAGTGTATCTGAGATCTAGTGTTTTGGAGTACAAGTGGTCCTGACATCTTCTCGCGAAAAACAGGCGGCCCTAGTTACAGCTAGGGGCAGTGACATTTCGCGAAAAGTTCTCGAGACAATATACAGTCCAAAGCACTATAGGGTCATCCAGATTCTTTGATTGGCTAAAAAAATGTTCTGTCCCGTGTTAACCGTTTGCGTCACTGTCCCTAGCATTAATACTACCCTAGCTCCTACGTGGCACCAGATGTATTGAGACAAGTGCGAAGATAGTAAATGTCGTGTGAGCGGCACTCAGTGTTATAACATGTTCGCACAAGGTGTGTTTGCAAGGGGAGAGAATTTTTGCGAAATTAGCAAATAATGCCTCGAATCGATTTTTAAAAGATTCCCAACTATTATATATGTAATTTAATATTGTCAAATACATAGCTATTTAAGACTTCTTTATTATTTTTAGGTATTGCAATAAAGTGTAGTAAAAGAAATGCGTATTTATAAATTTTAAAATATAACTATTAAGATTGTCAGCAAAAAAAAAAAACGGATTCATTTTTGGCTAAAGAATTTCGTCGATGTCTTTGCTGAACCAGTTTTTCCGTGTGTTTTTGAATGGCGCATTGCTGAAATTTCCGTTCGGCTCATTTGTTTTCTCGCAGTCTGATAAAAATGCTTCACTTAACGGTTCTGCTCAAAGGGGTGGCAGGCATTCGTTCGAAATTGAAAACAAATCAATTCCGCCAAAGCGTTTAAGCTCTTCATTATCTTATCCGCATATTCAATTTTTGTAGGAAAGCTAATTACTGAAATCGGAGCTATACCGAATAGTAATTTGGGCAAAACTCGTAAAAAAAATTGTAGCATCCCATCTGATAAAATAAAAATATGACGATGTAGGTCCCACGAGTTTTCAGCGGTAAAATGGAGCTTCTGCTTGTCATTAGATAAATGTATGCTTCCGCTCTGAGAGTTATGTGCGTTTTTCTTTTTCGTGAATAGAAAAACCAATGCAACGTTTACGTTTCCCTGAATGTGAAATAGTGTGGTAAATATGCAGTTACCAAATCATTACCGAGATACTGTACGGGACAGTATANAATTGTAGCATCCCATCTGCTAAAATAAAAATATGACGATGTAGGTCCCACGAGTTTTCAGCGGTAAAATGGAGCTTCTGCTTGTCATTAGATAAATGTATGCTTCCGCTCTGAGAGTTATGTGCGTTTTCTTTTTCGTGAATAGAAAAACCAATGCAACGTTTAAGTTTCCCTGAATGTGAAATAGTGTGGTAAATATGCAGTTACCAAATCATTACCGAGATACTGTACGGGACAGTATAAATACTGCAGCTATCAATAACAAGATTCGCCAAAGAATACTTAAGAATACTCCAACCTCCTGACGTACACGCCAGCAAGATGGCGTCACTGGTGCCTGGTAACCAACTTCCTTCGCGCGGATTATATTTACGGTTCCAGTTGTTGCAAATAAACACAGTTTTTTTAATCAGTGTTGTTCTTACACCGACATATTAATATTTATTTTCGTTATCACGATTTAATAAAAAAAAAGGCTGATTGTTCAGGAATAGCGATGTAAATTATTCAGTGTCCAGAATTAAAAAAAATAATGTATAAACAAATACAAANACGGTTCCAGTTGTTGCAAATAAACACAGTTTTTTTAATCAGTGTTGTTCTTACACCAACACATTAATATTTCTTTTCGTTATCACGATTTAATAAAAAAAAAATGCTGATTGTTCAGGAATAGCGATGTAAATTATTCAGTGTCCAGAATTAAAAAAAATAATGTATAAACAAATACAANGGCTGATTGTTCAGGAATAGCGATGTAAATTATTCAGTGTCCAGAATTAAAAAAAATAATGTATAAACAAATACAAAAATTAATTTTTATGTCAGCATGGATAATTCACTTGTTACTTCGTACGTGCACTAGAAAGATAGTGTAAAATAAATTACTAGTTAGTATACCACAGCTTGAATGCTATGACTTGCATGCTCTGGAGCAAAAGGGGCCACGGTGGCGTAGTGGTCAGACTACTCGCCTCCCGTATAGGCAAACTGGGTTCGATTCCCGTCGGGGTCTTGCTCCCGGAGTTTCGCATGTGGGAATCGTGCCGGACGATGCCGTTGGTCGGAGGGTTTTATCGGGGATCTCCCGTTTCCCCCCGCCCCTGCATTCCGGCGCTGATTCATACTCACCTCGCTAAACCCCCATCGGCTCTCGAGACCTCGATGATAAGAGCCGTCAAAATCTCTCCAAACTCCACTCTGGAGAAAATCGCACGAGAAAAGTTTGCTACAAGCCAGGGTGCAGGGTATCTGAAATTTCGCGGACATTTCGAATTCTCCTTGAACAAAGGCAGCGATAAGCAGTATGCAACGGGTAAGCTGGTAGATACATGTCTTGTTACTTTAGTATACTATTGTAGATAGCTACTTTCTTTTCTCCGATGCCGGTCTTTTCCATTTGGTATCCATGTGACGTGACTCAAGTGTTCTGATACCCTGCGCGTAGAGGCTGTTCATAGCAAAGTGAGCACTTTTGAAATCAAACTTTGGAAAATGTCACTGACCCTACCTGCGTGTGTTTTAACAGTCGCACTAAATGGCATGCGCCCAGTAAAGTTGGTCACTGAGGGAGGGGTGGGGGAAGAGTTCCATGTACTAACGTTAAATTAAAAGAAAGTGTTGGATAAACTTTTGTCAATACTACAGAGATGTATTTTGTTTTGTTGTTAAATGCATATATGTGTAAGAAAGATCACGCTTGTAAAATATTTACTTTCCTGATCATTTTATAGTTTCCCTTGACCAACGCATGAATGAAGTGATGAAGCTTCTGATAATGTTGATTTTTATATGGCGGAAGGATACACAATGTGCTAACAAGTAGATCTTGAGCAGGGCTTTCAAAAGTGCTCGGTGTACCGAGAACAGCCTATAGAACCTGCAGTATACATTACGGTAGTTTAGGTTGTCGGTGGATGGAGTGTAGAGGCGCGCAGCTCTCTGTATTGCAGGGAGACGATGGAGTCGATGTTGGCGGAGCAGCACTACCTGCGCTCGCCCTTACGCCCTTTCGACCTGGACACGCACAACAACAACCTGACGCTGGAGGAGAAGGCGCTGCTGGCCGCCCGCAGCCAGCTGTTCCTGCGCGCCGCCGCCGCCGCCTCCGCCGCCCCCTACGCGCCGCTCATGGCGCCCATGTGCCCGCTGCCCGGCGCCGCCGCCTGGGGCCAGTGGGCGTGCCTGGGGCCCTCGCTGCTCGCCG
>NQII01000519.1:321437-340269 GCA_002778355.1 Clitarchus hookeri | reverse complement strand
GCCCGTCGCTGTCCTAGGCTGCGGCGTCATCCCCCGCCTGGCGCACCCCTACCCTCTTGCACCTCCGTCTGGGTCGCAGTAACACTCTCGCTCCCCCAGGCAATACTAGCGTCTGGGTAGCAGTAACACACTCGCTCCTCGGGGACCCCCAGGCAATACTAGCGTCTGGGTCGCATTAACACTTTCGCTCCTCAAGAAACCACCCCCCCCCCTCCCTGTCATTACTAGCGTCTTGGCCGCGATAACACTCTCGCTCCTCGGGGACCCCCCAGGCAATACTAGCGTCTGGGTAGCAGTAACACTCCCGCTCCCCCAAGCAATACTAGCGTCTTGGCCGCGATAACACTCTCCGCATGCGCCCGACGATGTCTGTGAGTCGCGATAACACTCTCACTCCTCGGGAACATCCAGGTGCTACCAACGTCTGAGTCGCAATAACGTTTTCGCTTCTCGGGAACGCCCAGGCACCAACAATGTCAGAATCGCGACAACACGCTCGCTCCTAGGGAACATCCAGGTGCTACCAACGTCTGAGTCGCAATAACGTTTTCGCTTCTCGGGAACGCCCAGGCACCAACAATGTCAGAATCGCGACAACACGCTCGCTCCTAGGGAACATCCAGGTGCTACCAACGTCTGAGTCGCAATAACGTTTTCGCTTCTCGGGAACGCCCAGGCACCAACAATGTTAGAATCGCGACAACACGCTCGCTCCTAGGGAACATCCAGGTGCTACCAACGTCTGAGTCGCAATAACGTTTTCGCTCCTCGAGAACGCCCAGGCACCAACAATGTCAGTATCGCGACAACACGCTCGCTCTTAGGGAACTCTCTACGCCATGCGGCGATGTGTGAACTTCGCAAATTCACTTGCCACTCTATAATTCTCAGTTCTTCACAGACGTGGGCCACAACTGTTTGTTGGTCGTCTGCCGCTATGGCACGAGGAATTTTTTTAATTTAAAGTTCAACTTGGCTGCACGAGATGTCACATTATTTCTTCCTGTTTATTACTGGCTAAAGTGTTGCCCAAAACGAGCATGATAAGAAACGAAAGATAATAGCCAGCCGTGAAGAGTTAATTTAACAGAATTAAAGTACTCTACAGTGCCAGTGTATATATGTATTTTACACTTTAACTTTCAGCATCAGTAATGCAAACATCAAGTGCTATCTTGCGGGTCCTTCATCAAAAAAACACAAATAAATCTCCACGCGAAGATTTTAGAGAGATGTGCAAGAACAGTTTCAAGTGTTAGCATTCAAATTTAACTTATGAAACAGCTTCTTGTAAAAAATTATTATGTTTGAACAATACATGTTTGTGAAAATTAATATCAGCTTTATAAGCCATGCTAGAAAATTTCCCAGTGACGATGAACAAAAATATACTTATATACATTTCATTTGTTCAATCTAGACATAACTGGGTATGCGCTCTGAATGTGAAAATGAAAACTTCCTTCTTTATCACCTTTTAGTTGTAACGAAAATAATATTTTTTGTTAATAATGTCTTCGCAGATTAAAGAATGTTGTATACGGGATATGTGAAAAAAAATTTTGTTTAGACATAAAATATTGTGATATTACTTTAAAACTAAATGCTATTACACACATTATCAATGCAAAATTTGAGACATAAATGGTCGTGTATTTTTACACATTTTAGCAGGACAATATGGCAAACTTAACTCTAGAAAAAAATGAGAGGCAAGTTGGTTTTACAATTTCGATCCATGCAACTTGGACAAACCATGCCATTATTTGGATGAAATTCTGCTGAGATACTACCTCACAATGCTTCTAAAAACTGGATTAATTCACATTTTAATATGTCAATACTATTGTAGAAACAAAACACTTTATTTAATTTAAGAGATGATTTATGTAGTAAAACACAGTAATGTGTTTCAAATATAGAGAAAAAAAATGTATGTTCCTATTTAAAGCATTTGTATGTACGTAAGTCGGAGGTGTTAATAAATCTCCCGAAAATAGCCGAAATTCAGCTAAAATCTTCTTGTACGACGGTGCTATCGTTAGTTATTCAGTGCAAGCACTAAAGCTTTCGTTAATGTCCTTAACATTGGGTATTTAAGTTCTTGAGAGCTTACCATATTGTCCTAGTGAGATAGATATCTGACGGTAAATATGTTGGACACGACAAAACGCAATACTGAATTTTCGTTAAAAAAAAAAAAATTCAGTTATAACGAAATTTGTTTATCAGAGAATATAACTCATTTCACACTGTCCTCACATTATGTGCAGTGCATTGTATATATATTGGTATAACTCAGGGTATTTCCAATGCATGCATATCCAATGAACATTTATTTAAGTTAGGATAATAAAACTTTTTNAAAAAAAAAAAATTCAGTTATAACGAAATTTGTTTATCAGAGAATATAACTCATTTCACACTGTCCTCACATTATGTGCAGTGCATTGTATATATATTGGTATAACTCAGGGTATTTCCAATGCATGCATATCCAATGAACATTTATTTAAGTTAGGATAATAAAACCTTTTTTTTTTTTTTAATTTTTTTTTTGTATTGTAATGTTTGTGATTTTGGTATCGCTATGGCAAACATACGATCGTGAAGAGAGCCAAATGTCAAACATTTGTGCATTAAGTTGGCGATATATAGATGCTGTAATTGTAAAATCCTTGCAGATGCAATGTATGTACTGAACCGACCCTGTGAAAGGTTGGGCGTAAGTTTGATTTTTATCCTTTTCTTTCATCAGACACGATATATCGAACGGAGGTACCTCGTACTCGAAAAAAAAAAAAACTACACGAACGCAATAAACACAAACTATCTTTAATTTTTTATCAGAGACTGTCCTTAATTTTATATCATTGAATAACATTGCTGTTAGCGACCTGCAGGCATACCATGCCTGAGAAAGCATATTTCCTTTAAAGTTGATTATGGCTAATCAGTCAAGTTAACTACAATTTTTCAAATTACACATTTGTTTATTATGCAGCCATCAAATGCATGACAATGAGCTGTAAATCACTGCATGAACCTTATATACCAGCCAAAACACTGTCAAATTTTCAATTATATTTTTGTCATGCTAATACAGTTCCTACAGATGTAATTTATAATTTACTTTGCTAAAATGTTGGCAGATGAAAGTCCAATAACAGAATTTAATATCCTCCATAGTTCGAATTCTTGCTCGGTGTTCATCTAAAAACCACAAGAAGGGCTTAAAATATTCAGAGATTTTTACTATATAATTAAAGGTATTTATTTCAAAATAATAAATTAACTTCGGATTACATGTATAGCTAAATGTAAGAAATTGAAGAATACAGAACTGCCGACTGCTATCTTAATACATCCGCGAATTAATTGTAATGAATTATTTACCACGCGGTTATTACGCTAGTCTGTATTTTAGTTATGAAATATTTCCGCTCAAGTATTCCCGATCTACATGATTCTACATGGTACTAGAAAACGAAAGTTAATACTTCCTGCAAGCCTAATAGTATTAATTGTAACCGTTGAAGTTCTCTCCGAGAACGAAGTCTGCTTAAAAGCAATTCGCTCTTTCACAAAGTTATCTGCTTTGTAGCGACTAACTTTCGAGTTTCTTTCACGACCAGACTGTTTTCAAAGTATTTATTTGAAATGTTCACGACAATTTCTGTTTACTAAAGTTGTTATTTAAATGTTATTTGTGTTACTGGTGTTATTATGTTTTTGCACGCTGCGAATTTTGATGATGTAATATTAATTTATTTGTATTTTAATGCACAGCAGAACTCTTCGAAAGCTGTGCTAAAACTAAAGTATTTCTGGATTATTCATGAGTGTTTTTTTTTTTTTTTTTTTAAGTGGTTCAAGAAACTGAGTGCCAGTAAAACTGTACAGAGAGACATTTTCTGTGGAAATTTAACGGCAAATACACTATTATTGTACTTGTAAGCCGTCTTTTTTGGGGGGTAAATATGGAGCTGTGAATAGAAAAACAAAAAACACAGTAATTAAAAAAAAACAAAAGCCGCTCTGGTTTAAATTTTCATGAAAGTTTAAGATCTCTGTGCGAATATTTCTTACTTGTAAAATTATTGTTGTTGGTTATGTATTTGTATAAAACGATGTAAATTTTTATTTATGTTTTTCTTTAAAATTGTGTCCAAGAATGCATAAAGCTTCAGTTAAATATGAAAATAAATGTCACTTCAGAACAACGTGTATATTTTGATTGTGAAAAATTATGTAAAACCTAACTAATATCAATGACAAAAAGTAACTGCTTACAGGTGAATCTTAGATGTACGAGCTGATGGAAGATTAACACGCTGCAATGGCAACAAGAATAAATTAGAAATGGTTTCTCTCACAAACATTTTATGTTGCCGATACAAATAAATGCGCAGTAGTTGATACGTGGCAACCAATACGTTATAACAAGTTTATTTTCTAATCATGGCGAGGTTTTTCGACGTGTTATACTTGTCCGCAGTGAATTTTAAACATGACATAAAGCTGTGTTCCATTATTTCGATAAGCGCCTGTACTTTTGCTTGGTTATCTAAGTTTCACCCTAAAATGCTTTTCGTTTGTCTTCGTACAACATAATCCAGGTTCAACATTATTTTGCACTTACAGCTAATAATAATAATAGATAAAGCAAAAAAAAAAATCACTAAAGGCATGTTTACTGACCAGGTTCTGCGATCAGTTTTCAAGGTACCAGCTGCCAAATTTCATAACTAGCATTAGAATGTGACGTAAATTTTTATACAGCTCTGAGTATTGCAGGAAAGCTCGACCTATGGTTGAAATAATTCTGCTCAAATGATTATATATTCCGCTGTAAAAGCATTGAGCTTTGTTGAAGGTTCTTAATTTACGACACCACATAAAACCACACAAAGAACCACAGCAGAGAGATAAAAGACCATACAAAATAGTATAGGACTTGCATATAAAAAAAAGTTACCTAAGTTACTAAGCAATGCAAATTAAAAAATATAAAAGTCTATTACTATATTTAAAACTTACAAACAACTAGCAAACAACAAAAATAGCACACATATAAGTTATAGAAGAAAATATGTATAATTTAGACAGTATTAATTTTAAAAGAATACACAAAGTACTATTATAATAAGTTAGATACATACAAATGTCAATGGAATGAAATTTAAAACATGTTATATTTTAACATATAATCTACTGAACGTTGCAATTTTATTCATTAAGATATTCTGCTGTGATGTAATAACATTTTTGGATTTGTAAATTGAAAAAGCTTTGTTCAAATTTTTTTAGTTATCATTTCATTAATAGTCTTTAGTAATTTATTTGGAATCCTTCATCCTTTAACATGGGCTGTTCCTATGCTGAATTTTTTAAAGGGTTTCTGTGTACAATAATTTAGTTCTTCCAGCTGTGGTAGTTTTCTCTGTGTACAATACTAAAGGTAAACTGTAAAAATTTAAAAACCAACTAACATTACAATTTGAGTTTTATAATGAATCTTGGCAAACTTTTCGTTACACTACTTTTTCCCTTTCGAGGTTTATGCTGATATGCAGTAATCGCATTACCAATGGTTCCAATTGAGTCAGTTTCATTTAATAAGGTGTGCAAATGCGAGTGAAATTAAAATTCTTGAAATGAGAATGCAATCAAAGGTAAGTGACAAATAGTTCCAATAAGTTCAACATAAACTTGTATTGAATAGGCACGCTTAACAAAGACTAAATACATACACAGCAAAATAAGTGCTGCAAGTAGAGGTAGTGGGGTAGTTCTGGACCATCATGTCCATCATTCTGAGCAATTTCTATACTCTAGTTTCTCTACCAGACCCCACTCTCCCACCCATGCCTCTTCTTCCCGTTTCCCTTCACGTCCTTCATAAATATATATTTCCCCAGCCCTTACTCTGGGAAAGACAGATGAATGTATTCGGAATAAGGGATCATACAAGTGACGAAGAAACTGCAAAACACCCAAAACTCAAGTGAGATACTGTGGCATTTGATTCAGAATAGTCTCACATCCTGCACTGGTATCCGCTTTTATTCTTATTGTGAATGTACAATAAATCTCCCTTCGCTTGCAGATATATTGCCTAATTTTAAACACTTGTATAAATAAATGTATGCATTCGCAAACAGCAAAGCAAAATGTTCACACCACATTTTTTTTTTCAGACAAAATATTGTACAAGTAAAATAATAATACATTTTAAAACCTGTGATGCAAAATAAATGCGTTATTTTCACATATTAAAATCAATAATAATATTTTCAATATACACTAATATTTCACTTTAATTTTAAAATGCATACACTCATACTTATAAAGGACTGTTATTTTATATGTTGAAATAAAATAATAATACATCTACGGATATTTTTGGGGTTTTGATAACTTTTCCCCAACCACTTTTCGAGAAATTAGTGCGTAATAAAATACAACATTTTCAGTGTTAGATCTAAATGCTTTAAATTTCTCTAAATTAGTGGCATGTAGGGTCAAAATACAAGGCAGCCTTTTTATTTACCATGTTCTATAAATTAATAATCTGCAAGAATCTGTCCAAAATTCCAGAGAGTTAGATTTGTAAATTCACATTTGATGTTGCAACCAAATTTTAGGTTATTAGTAAACGTTATGTACGTGAACAACACTGACAAGATTTGGAAGATCATTCCTCACGAAAATATATAACGAAAACTCTCGGGACAAATTTCTCATAACGGATTATTAGGGGACTGTGCGCCCTCAAATGTGAAAATTCGAAATGCTTTTATTAAAAAATATCATGAAGTGCTTGCGATTAAGTGACAAGTCGGGGAATATGACTTATATAACAGAGATCTTACACCTCTGAAAACGCAGTTTGTAATATAATTCCCNGGGGGGGGGGGTGGCACCACACGCTCGCATTAGATTTGTAACAATCAGCTGTAAGCGGTTTGATCAGACAAATCATGGATCAGCACGTTTTAATTAACCGAAAAGGACACCTTGTCGGAAAATTCTCAGGTGAACGTGCGAGTGAACGAAACGCGAGTGGAAGATGAATAGCGCTCACTACTTTAAACGTCCGAATAGCCGTGTGCTATATGTGAGTGGGAACTAATTATGATGGCGCGTTGATGTATTGTGCACCTCCATGGGCGCACACTAGTAAATAAGTGTCAATGTACTGTTACTGCAAAATTAATACAAGGCAGACAATACTTTAGTAATTAAGTGGTAATGTAATTTTACTGCAAAATTAACACAATGCAGACAATACTATAGTAAGTAAGTGGCAATGTACTGTGACTGCAAAATGAACACAAGGCAGACAATACTATAGTAAGTAAGTGGCAATGTACTGTTACTGCAAAATGAACACAAGGCAGACAATACTATAGTAAGTAAGTGGCAATTTACTGTTACTGCAAAATTAACACAAGGCAGACAATACTATAGTAAGTAAGTGGCAATGTACTGTGACTGCAAAATGAACACAAGGCAGACAATACTATAGTAAGTATGTGGCAATGTACTGTTACTGCAAAATGAACACAAGGCAGACAATACTACAGTAAGCGAATGTATCGAAATATTAAAAAACTTACTCATTTACAAATATAAGTGACTTATCAATTAATTCAGCCACATGCCTATCAAACGAATGTTTGCACGCCGTAATTACGCAGACTGCTACCATCCCGTCACTACTGTATCGTGCAGTCATATTCCAAATGGTGTGGAACCGTCGTGTGTATGGTGAGGCGTAAAACATGTCATTTCTTGAATGTTTACAATATAACAGACAAATATGCAAATACAAAGTACATACTCATATGCGACACTAAAACAGTACGTACAATTAAAAGATTTTCTCAGGAATCATCAGTCGTGTAAAATGTATTTGAAAACATAGCAGTTTTCATTTTATTCTAAAAATTTTCATATATTTATTTACTTAGTTCTCTCGAAGTGTGGGAGAAATATTAAAGAGTCTTTGGCTGGAATAATGCAAATTTCTCTAGTAATCTTGTGTGTGTATATATTATATTATTTATAATATACATGCACATAATGTAGACACACATATTTTTAGAGCAGACAAATGTGGTTGAGGATCAAACAGCAATGGATATTATCTTAGCAAAAGTACTACAGAATTACGAGTTACAGTATTCATCAGTATAATGACTAATTTGCAACCCGATATTCTTTCAGAGTGTCCTTCAAACATGCTGTTTAACGTTTTTTCACATCTACTTCTACAAACGTTTCTGTAGAAAATGTGGATCTATATTACTTTATTACATTGCAAAATAGTAGGTGCCTTTTTGATTCACTATTAATCTGATTTGAGAAAGGTGCAAATCCGCAATTGCATTAAACCTGTTTTCCTTATTCACTGTCAACATAACCTCATAATGAATTACTTAAATTGTCAGGCATTTTTTTTCCATCCAAAGTTTAATGTCAAAGTTCGACATCAAAATACGACATATTTGGTGCATTATGTCAGACTAGGGAAACAATTAAAAAATTATGAATAGTTTGCGAATTCCCTCCAAAACCCCTATCAGAAATATCGCAATACACACTGAGAAAGAGGTTTAGTCGAACCAAACTAAGTTTGTTTGGCGCAACCTAACTAATTGTTTGTATAGGGGTAATGAAATATTTTGTTGTTGTAAAAAAATATTTTGTGGTTCTTATCAGGTTGCCGCAAAGATTTGGCTGGTGCAACCGAAGATTTGTTTGCCTCTACATGCATTTAATATTTCAGTAAAAAAAAAATAAAAAAACAAAAAAAATGAAAGCGCGGCTTAGTTATGAACCTTGATCAACTGCGTCCGAAAGCTGTGCCCAAGTTACCTCAACTAAAGTGACTTGAGTTTAAATTAGTTTTTTTTTAAATACACGTATTTAAAATACTGGACAAAGTGCGCAAATAAATATTTCAAGTTTACAGCTTTTTTTTTTTTTTTTTTAGTTTGCTGTTGAACTGGTTTTATTAGGACGTTCATACCATTTTTAAGCATCATTTGCAGTCAAAACACTGTTACTATCATATTTGTCACAAAAAAATACAAAACTAACTCTCAACCCATATTTTCAAACGGAGGCAGTCAAATGAGTGGCCAAACAAATACATATTGTTGTTTCAACAAAATTTTTTGTCAACAGTCTAATTTATTTTAGCCCGGTTTGCTAATTCAAACATGTATTTTGTTAAATGAATCAAGTTAGCTTAATTGCTTTTCAAATTTTGTTTACTCAACAAAATATGTTGTAGAGCAACAAAATATACTTTTGTCTCTATGCGTACAAATATTTTGTTGGCCTTTCTCTCGGTGTAGGTCGGTTAAAAATTTACAGTATTGATGGGGCAGGCACGTGGAAGCCGACAGATACATTTGATGTGCTTTTTTTCCGCATCATCGTTGGTGGATATATCTATCTCATGTGCAAATCATAATGTAATAAAAAATTTCACTTATTAAACAAAATAAGAACAAAAAATAACGGGAATATGGAAATATTCGTATGAGTTATACTGATTGCTAAGAAATTTCTCAGTTGATGAGGTTTCTCAATTTTCCTGCCAAATATCACTGCCAACTACAATTTATTCCAGTCCTGTTGTTTTTGCCAATAATGTGACGCTGTGTAGCGTTGAACAAACAAACAGGCGTTTATTGGAGATGTAACACGTGAGTTAACCACGGGGTTGGTCCGTCGCATGCAACAACATCACCGTAGGACCGATTCACCCAGAAAAGGTTTGGCTCTGAAACAAATACACAGCAAATAATTGTGCAAGCCTGTTTGGAGTGTTCCAGTAAGAAATGTAAGTTCCAAAAAATTCTTGCTAAGGAAATTGCTGAAAATATATAGATCGCTTTCAATTTAATTTATAAACAATAAGTTTAAAAATCATTAACGAGAAATGTTACGTGCATCGTAAAGAGAGACACGCTATTAACTTCGTGGTAACCAAAATAAATACGCGCTTAGTATTTCTGCCTACTCTGCTGTTACTGAACAACGAAACAACTGCCAGTATTTCGCAAAGTCTACGAGCGCTAGTGCCAACTGAATTCACTGAAATTTTTGCCGATGTAAAATCTGGCATGTATCGTCTTTCTACGGACCGTGACTGCCAACGTATGCCTAGCGAAGTGCCTACCTGAGAATTATACGCCTACATTAATGCTGCACTTTATTCCACTGAGGTGGCAGCAGAGATAAGCATTGCCATTGAAGAACAGAAAACCATTGGCTGGTAAGTCGGCTCACAGTATGATTGCCACAGAAAATAGTTCCGAAGATATTTCGAAATATTTCAGGTCGAATGTAGTAATTCAAACGATTGGTTGAGTCCTTTAAAAACTCCCACAACAAATATATTCCGTGAACGTGCGAGAATACATGCGCATGCGTGAAAATTAATTTTGCCGCTTTTTTTTTGTTTCGGGGTGTCAACGTATCAAGTAACCAATCTTGCGCAAGATGGCGGTGCTGTTTCTTGGGCTCAAGAGTCACCTGGTGTCGAAACAGATTGAAGGGGAATGTCTTCACAAAGAAGGCAGTAAACAACGTTGATAAATATTATTAATGCTTGGTGTAACGTATTCCCTAACATTACAGATATGTAGGCGCAGTGATATTTCGCGAAAATATTTCGAGAAAAGATAGAGTTCAAAGCATTATAGGGTCGTCCAGCTTCTTTGATTGGCTAAAAAATTATCTGACCCGTGTTAACCGTTTGCGCACGAATCACGAAGGTTCAGTGTTGGAGTTACTTAGTCCTGAGTGGCTTGGTAAAATACGGACAAGACATCGGCAGCCAATGGAGGTATAACAACANAAGAGCTCGACTTTGTCGTGATCAGCAGTTACCTGTCCATACAGATATGTAAATAATATGAATGTTTCATTTACAACATGGAAGTGAAGGGTGCGTGATTATGAAAGCTGATTGCCCACGACGCATGTTTTGGCGCCTGGGAACACAACCAATATCTTCCAACGCGGAGTAATACAAGCTGACTCTTGTAAAGGATAGCCAATAGCTAGGGCCAGTGATTTTTCGCGTAAAAATCGGAGCGCACAGTAGACTTCAATACTATATACACACCTCAGCTGTTGTTATACCTCCATTGGCTGCCGATGTCTTGTCCGTATTTTACCAAGCCACTCAGGACTAAGTAACTCCGACACTGAACTTTCGTGATTCGTGCGCAAACGGTTAACACGGGCCAGAACATTTTTTTAGCCAATCAAAAAAGCTGGACGACTCTACAGTGCTTTGGACTGTATCTTGTCTCGAAATCTTTTCGCAAAATATCACTGCCCCTACTCATATGCCATATGCAGGGGTAGTTAAATTTCGCGAAAAGACTTCAAGACAAGTTATATTTCAAAACACAGCGGGGTCGTTTACCTAACTTGATTAGCTGAATTACTTTTTGACACGTGTTAACTGTCTGCATACGAATCACGTAGGAGCCGGGCCGATGTTGCCGAATTCTGAGTGGCCCGGTTAAATATGAAAACGCCTTCTCAAGCAGGCAGCAACCAATTGCAACAGACTAACTGCTGTTGGGTGCTTATAGTATCGAAGTCTACCGTGTATTCATATTTCTTTCGCGAAAAATCACTAGCTCTAGCCATATGGGCAAAGATGTTCTTTCATAAAATCTCGAAAACCTATTTTTAATGTTATTCCTTGCACCAGTAATAAATGAGCAAACAAAGAAAAATGTGACCTGCAAGTTTGTCGCGTATCTGAAAGAAACTATACCTTTATAAAAATACGTGACTGAGCATGATGAACTGATACGCACTAACAACTGGTATAGCTAATGCTATTGGTGAACTTCAAAATGGCCACGCCCTCTAACACAACGCAGGCGGTTTTTTTTTTTTTTGGCACGGTTGGTGAGTTCTGCGAGGACGAGTGAAGGAAATACGCAGAGAAAGTAAACTGCAACAGCCAACAAAACGTTCTTCTCTCTGCTGACGCGTATACACGTGTCCAATCTAGCCTGTTGGAAGCCGTGATTTCTCTGCTGGATTTCACCGAGTGTTTGAAAGGGTTAAGGTCGCTGGGCATCAGGACACTCATTAATTCATGTTTGTACTAAACATGTCCCTACATCAATAAGAGTATCATCGAGTATATTAATTATTATATTAATTATTCAAATAATATTACTAACACTAGAAACAGCAGTAGCTATAATTCAAGGGTATGTATTTGCTGTTTTAACAACACTTCATATTAGAGATATTTCCTTTATTTAACAGTGTTTTGTGAGACTGTTCGCAATAAACAAGTTTGAAATCTACCAAAACCAATATTCCCTATCGGTAACTGTGTAAAGTTATACCCGACAGACTAACTAGCGTGTTTCTACCAAAGTTGGTAGCTATGTAAGAAAAATTAGCCCCGTGTCTTAGCGTCTTGTTTGAGGTGTGACGTTTGAAATTTTAGACAATGGATTTATTTTATTACTTACGTTTCACGAAAACAATAGCACAATAATAATTTACGAATTAATATATAAACAGTGCTTACAATTCCTCATTTACGGCTCAGCGACGCATCAATAAAGTGATCGGGTTCGTGGAAACGTAAATTTGAAAAATAGCGGAAGCATAAAAATGTGCAAGAAAATAGATCCTAAACAGAGCTTTCAAAATTTCTCAATCGCGAATAGTCTATACATTTCACAATTTTTACAAAAAAATAATAAAACACTTATAAATCAATTTTGCACTGTTTTCGGAACTCATGTCCATTGCCATTTGCAAAAAAACAGCAAAACAAAAGAAGCTAAAATGTGTAGCCTCAGTTAATGTTTAAAGCGGTAATAAAACATTTAAAAATAAATTCACCAGTCAAAATTATTTAAATTTTTTTATAATTTTCGATTTGTAAAAAAGATGAAGAAAGAAGGAAAAAAAAGAGTAATCTCAGCTCTTGCATAAAGGTTTTGAAGTAGCCCTCGGAATTTTTATCGGTGTAAATTACGAGTAGTGCCTTTATAATTTCTGCAAGCAAGATAATTTTTTATTGCATAAAAAACGAGGTATAATTGTTGATTCCCTGTCTCTATAGTAAGTGATGTGGCACAATGGTAACTCACTACCCTCTTCCCACCGGTTCGAAAGTACCAGGATTCGATTCCCGGTACAGCAATCCTTATTTCGATTTTCCATGGTTTTTCTAAATAACTGCAGTTGAATGATGGGTAAGCTCCGTTATCGCAGGCCGTAGCCGCTTCGTTCTCCAATCCTGACTCAGCCACTCGTTCGTTACGCAATGGCCACGCCGTGGATGGGACGTTAACACATTCAGGCATGGTGGTGTATATATTGAAGTGTATTGAAGCGGAGAGATTTGGGCGGCCCTTAACGCCGGAGTCTTGAAACACGACGAGGGTGAAACGAGTCGAGTATGGAGCGGCGCCGGAATGCAAGAGCGGGAGGGAAAGGAAGAACCCCGAGAAACCCCGCTGACCTGCGGCGTCGTCCGGTACGATTCCTGCGTGCGAAAATCTGGGAGCGACCCCGACGGTAATCGAACCCGGTTCGCCTTTGGTGGAAGGTTACGGCACGGTCAGCATACGGCATCGTAAGTGAAAATGCTCGTGTCGTTACAATAGTGACGTGTGGTGAGGTGTTGCAAGGTAAGCTGGCGCTAACCCAGTGCTGTACACACCCGGCGCATGCAGCAGGGACCAGTAACCACGCCGGGAAAATCCTAACGTATTGCGGCCACTCACGAGAGAGCGGTGAGGCACCCATTACTAGGGGCAGTGATATTTCGCGAAAAGATATCGAGACAAGATACAGTCCAAAGCACTGTAGGGTCGTCCAGCTTCTTTGATTGGCTAAAAAAAAAAAAATGTTCTGGCTCGTGTTAACCGTTTGCGCACGAATCACGGAGGTTCGGTGTCGGAGTTACTTAGTCTTGAGTGGCTTGGTCAAAGACGGACACGGCACCAGCAGCCAATGGAGGTATAACAACCGCTGAGGTGTGTATATAGTATTTAAAGTCACCGTCCCTACCCATTACCCACGTACTGTGACGTCAACTGCTCTGCTACGTTTGAGTGGCCGTTGTGTGAACGGGCAAACAAATAGGTACAGCACGGAGCGAAACACAGCTCGCCTTGCAACAGTCCACCACACGCCGCTGTGTGACACAAGTACACGATCATGGTGACAACACCGGCCGTTGCGCGGCACGCCACGTATAAACACGCCCTTAGAAATGCCACGTAACATCATAAAACTGGGAGAGGGTTGAAAGGGGACGAGGGTCTGCGCGAGAAGGGTGGGGATCCGGCCCGGGGGCAACAAGCCCGCTGTAGCCCGACAAGGGCAGATGGCTGGCAGGGTGTCGAGGCTCCAGAGGCACGGACAGTGACGAATGAGTTGCCATCTAACACTCTCGACATGCTGCCGGGACGTGTGTGTGTGTTTCTGTTGCCTCGGTTTGCTACTGACACCCCCGGCTACACACACACACATACACGCACTCCGTCGCGACCCTTATAGCTTCCTCCCCCAATCAAGGGGTAAGAACTTCCTGAAGCCTATAAAATTTCTGGTATACGAGCTCTCGGGCGGAGGCTTCCATGAGGACCCGCTGCCAGAGACTGCACGCAAGCAGTTATCCAACGATATTTGCTGCCGCACGAGTAAACACGAGTGAGTTTTTTTTATGAGCTTGCTTCTGGAACTGTGGTTCATGAACAATCCTCACTCACATCAGCATGGTGCGTTTATGCACGGAGCCTAATCGCTTTGTTGTTATAACTGGAAATTTTTTGTTTAAATAAACACGACTGTTTACCATAATTTTCACACATATGTCGTTTTAGAATCGGTAGACATTTTCGTGGTTTTCATTTCCTATTTATCATTTTTTTTTAATAATCTTATTGCCAATCACAGCTCTTTCTGAAAAAAATATAATTAAATTAACAAAATGACTCTACCACACTCTGTCTCACTGATTGGTTAAACTTTCAACCTTGTAGGAAACCTTCCATCAAAAAACGGAACACGACCAATGACGAAAAGGTCCGTGAGAACAGCCAGCAGAAGGCCAAATCTTCCATAGATAAATCCATACAAGCTGCCATGCAGGCTTGCAGGGAATCGTCCAAGGAATCTTCCATCGCAGCGTACAGGCTTTAGCTACACCGAGAAAAATCTGTGACACTTACCATGAGCTGCAACTTGTTTTTACGCACCATTGGGAAAAACGTTCACAGATTAATCACTTGATTGTTAAGGGGTGTTCTCGTTTAATTGAGCATTNTACACACACACACATACACGCACTCCGTCGCGACCCTTATAGCTTCCTCCCCCAATCAAGGGGTAAGAACTTCCTGAAGCCTATAAAATTTCTGGTATACGAGCTCTCGGGCGGAGGCTTCCATGAGGACCCGCTGCCAGAGACTGCACGCAAGCAGTTATCCAACGATATTTGCTGCCGCACGAGTAAACACGAGTGAGTTTTTTTTATGAGCTTGCTTCTGGAACTGTGGTTCATGAACAATCCTCACTCACATCAGCATGGTGCGTTTATGCACGGAGCCTAATCGCTTTGTTGTTATAACTGGAAATTTTTTGTTTAAATAAACACGACTGTTTACCATAATTTTCACACATATGTCGTTTTAGAATCGGTAGACATTTTCGTGGTTTTCATTTCCTATTTATCATTTTTTTTNATAATTTTCACACATATGTCGTTTTAGAATCGGTAGACATTTTCGTGGTTTTCATTTCCTATTTATCATTTTTTTTAATAATCTTATTGCCAATCACAGCTCTTTCTGAAAAAAATAAAATAAAATTAACAAAATGACTCTACCACACTCTGTCTCACTGATTGGTTAAACTTTCAACCTTGTAGGAAACCTTCCATCAAAAAACGGAACACGACCAATGACGAAAAGGTCCGTGAGAACGGCCAGCAGAAGGCCAAATCTTCCATAGATAAATCCATACAAGCTGCCATGCAGGCTTGCAGGGAATCGTCCAAGGAATCTTCCATCGCAGCGTACAGGCTTTAGCTACACCGAGAAAAATCTGTGACACTTACCATGAGCTGCAACTTGTTCTTACGCACCATTGGGAAAAACGTTCACAGATTAATCACTTGATTGTTAAGGGGTGTTCTCGTTTAATTGAGCATTNCTTACGCACCATTGGGAAAAACGTTCACAGATTAATCACTTGATTGTTAAGGGGTGTTCTCGTTTAATTGAGCATTTTTGAAATCAACCCATTAAAAATGTCACTCCTCCTGACTGCATATCATCATAACGGGCACACTGAGTGGCATGGGTCCTGTTAAGTTGGCAACGACGTAGGGAAAGTAGTTCAATGTTTTAACGTTTAATTGAAAGCGCTAGGTATATATAATCTAATACAAGAACTTTTTTTTTGCTTTCTCTTTTTTTAATGCATTTCAGTGTAGGAGTTACCAGAATTGTATTTTTTTTTTCTAATAACTTTACAGTTTTCCTTGACCGGCGCATGAATAAATTGATCAAGCCCATGGCAATGTCAATTTTCCATATTGCGGAAGAATACACAATGCTTATACAAGTAGATCTTAAGCAGGGCTTTCAAAAGTGCTCAGTCTACCGTGGGCAGTATATAGAGATAAGCGAATTTCGCTATTATATACACGGATCATAACTGTTCATTCATTGGCTGCTGCTGCCATGGGACGGATTTTTTAATTCAATTTTTTTACACGTAATACGTGCGTATACGTATTAAGAACCAGTAACTTTTACGCTTTGCAAAAATATGCATTAAAATGAAGTGTGGAAACAGAAGCGGGCCTGACGAATTGCTTTCTTTTGCTGGCAATATTTAACGATGTACGAAGACACGTGTAAAATAAAGTCGAATTTCGTATAGAATTCTCTCCCACCACGCAAAATGATTCAGCATAAAATACTTGACTAGCAAACACTCTAATCCGAATCAGTGATATCAATCAGTGAAATAATGTTCACTGAATGTCAGTTGATAAGCTACTGCCGACTGGCAAATAAAGTAAATCAATTGGGGGACAAGTGAGTTATGGCAGTGAAACTTTCGACATTCAGTGGGAATATCAAATAAATCAGTGAAATTCAGCCATCATGTAAATTAGTCATCTGGCTCTGATTATCAGTAGCTCAATTTTCACAGGATTCACTAATTTGGCTCAATTATCCCTGGTTCAGACTAAGAGTGCAGCTATTTATTATATCTTTACCATTTATTTTTTTAGAAGTAGATTTTCCTGGTTTTTTCTGCTAATTTTATTAATTTAACTGGACGAAAGTTTATATAGCTTCCCCGCTAGGACAAGGGCGAGATTTAAACATAATAAGCACAAAAGGGTCCTAAGTCAGATTAGAACTTTTAACGTTTATTCTTGTAATTCTCCGAAGGAGTTTCTATCTTTATTTTTACCGAACCCAGGGATTCCTTCTCCAGACGTGCGTCGCGAAGAATGGCTGACGAAAGTGATCGTGTTATCGACGAGCGCTTGCGCACACCAAGATGGTCTTCGCGCGAGGTGGGGAAGGGGGGTGGGTGTTCTGGGGGGGTTGAGGGATGTAGCCCCAGGCACCGAGATCGCAAGCGACCTGAAACAGCCACCCTCCTCCCCCCGTCAACTAGTCGCAGGCCGCAAATCCCCGCGCCGACTCCAGACACTGGGCAGGAGATTGGTTGCCTGGCAACCTACTCCAACCCCCCTCCCCCCTCTCTCTACGGATACTCTCGTACAACCTCGAAGGACCCGACTTAAGACCCCGGCCGCCAGGAGCAAAGACGCCACCCCCACNTTCGACCTTCGGCGCGGAGTGGATGAGGCGCATTTCCCGGGTTTGAACCGTAGACTAAAAGATGGGGTGGACCGATTCTCTGTCTACTGCGCGTGCACCCAACATTCACCTGCCCCAAATCAACACGACTGTCGAAGTCACATGGTCAACACTGATGGACGTATTCGTTTACATCTTGATTTCCAGTAGGCAAGCCCTTTTATACGAATAAAAAAGTTTTACCATTTCGAACTTAATCAAACTGCATAATAAATCGACTACAGGAAGAGTACAACATCTCAAAGCACTGGTTTACTAAACAGTGTTCTAACCCCAAATCATATTCACGTCGTTTATGGTACTCGTGTTGGAAGAAAAAACAGTCCAATTTCGGGACACGTAGATTGGTTCTTCGCAGCCCCATATTCGTTCTACGGTTTGTATGACCCCCTGGCTACACCGCACAGTATTCTCGAGCAAGTGGCAAGCTTGACTTCAAGGTATTACGCCAAAGCGTTGCGCTATCGTGGTAAGACCACAGTGGTTTTGACACCCCGTGGACGGCGCTTCAAGTTAGTTCCGGGATACAACTGCGAGATTTGAGATGCGATGCGTATCGGCGCGATGGGGTAACGGCGAGCTATACCTAACCGTCTCGGCGACAGACGTCGTTGGGATGGCGAGTGAGCGAAGAGATTTGGGCGGCTCGTGACATCGAGGTCTTGAGAGACAATGACTTTTTTTTCCGGAACATGTCCGGCCCTCCGCACCTCCTCCCCGTATGTACCAGATCCACCAAGGTATCACAGGAGACAACTTTCAGAGCCTAATTTCTTATGGACAGTCCGGTATTACTACCTTGAGTCTCTCTAGGAAAAAATGCCCCTCCACTTGATTGGCCCTACAGTCAAGCTTCATAGGTCTGAACGACTTCCACTCTAACATGGAAGACGGTTGGGATG
>NQII01000519.1:304154-321400 GCA_002778355.1 Clitarchus hookeri | reverse complement strand
TATATCTCCGAGAAAACCCGCCTACCAGCGGTATCGTCAGGCACGATTCCCACATACAAAAATCTTAAGGCGACCCGCCGAGTGGGAGCAGAGTAGTCTAACCACTACACCACCGCGGTCCCCGTCAAAGAGAAAAAAAATTACTTTTTTTTATAGCTCGCGAATGGGACGAACGACACGCAAAAAACATTGACACTGTCGCAACCATGGGCTATGCTTCAAGTGGGTAGATGATAAACATACAAGTGTCAGTATGAACGCAATGTGCGACGAAAACCACACAGTAGCATATAGCGGTTGTGAGAGAAAGTGTAAGACGAAGAAGAATGTTGTTAATAAATTATTTAAGACGTGGACATACACGCACTTGTATAGTATTCTTGTTACCCACGCACACGAAAACCGACAATCGCAAAGCCAGAATTTTCACGCGATTCTCTCATCTGCGACGCACATTAGTATGAATGCGCGTTTTGATCCACTTAGCCGTTTGGCCCTCCGGATTTCCTCCTATACTGACTATTTATTCTTGTTTATTGTTTTATAAATATTTGTCTATTTCTATATTCATTTATTTCATTTATTGGGTTCTCAACTGCCAAGTGAACGTTTTTTGCAATCATTATATATAATTTTATTTAATATTTAAAAACAATTTAAAATTATTGATATCCATCAATTCGTTATAAAATTTTTATACTATTATTTATATTTGCTTTTGCTTTGGCTTGGGAATCTCCAACAGGGGGGGTGGTGACTGTTAGCCTGGAATTCCAGTTACCACGGGGAGCCACGGGGAGGCCGTCACCCGAAGACCTTACCCCCCCTGTTCATTAGTCAATTAAAATATTAAAATATTAAAATATAAAATATTAATCTTTGCAGTCGACGCAGTGCCGCATATGTCTAAAATAACATTACATAACATAACATAACATATAGTACACTTTAAAATATTCATAGCCATTCTTCTTTTTACTCTCCATGTTGATTCCCATAATCTATTTCCTTTCTCAGTCGTTCTTTTGCCATTTTAAAAATAGGGCAATTCAAGTCCCTTGCTGTATGATTATTATATTGTCCCTCTTTTTTGGCTCTTACGCAGTTAATACATTTTACTTCAGGCTTTCTACAATCCTGTTCCGAGTGTCCTTCCTCTGTACATTTGCCGCATACGCTGTTCTTTTCTCTGCACCATTTATTCGTGTGTCCATACCTTAAGCACTTAATGCACCTCATGGGCGATAGAAATTCTTTACAATTATATACTCTCCAATCGCAATATATCTTACCTCTCTTTTCTATTTTCTGAAACACTTGCGAATTTACTTCCATTATTATGTTATGTGTGTTGCCTTTTGGTTTTGTTTTGAAGAGGACGTTGCATGTTCTAATATATTCATCTACAGGGGTCTCTATAAAATTTTGCAGGTATATATCTTCTTTTATTTCTTTATCTCCTTTATTCTTGTCCACGTCGAATATTATCACTTTTGGCTTCTTCTTTTCCTTCCTGATGACTTTAACTTTCAGTCGCTTTTCTTGTATTTCTTGTTCCATCTTCGTGGCCTGACGTTCATTTGCCAATTCCATTCCAATTCCGTTGTTGCGAACTTTCCATATATTATTGATTTGTATATTTTTCTCTTTCGGTCTTATATATTTCATAACTTGCTGTTGTGTGGTCTCGCTGCTATCTCCCGTTCTTGCTATTGCTGGTTCTAGAATTATTACTACTGGTTCTTCCTTTTTCTTCCCCCACATATTCACGTTTCCTTGATTCCATCTTCCTTCACTAACTTTTCTACTTATTTCTTCCTTCAGTTGTTGCTTACCTGCTTCTCTTTCTTCTTCCATTTTTTCTTTTTCCATCCTGTTTCTTTCTTTTAAGCGATCTATTTCGTTGTTCTTTTGTATAATCTCAAGTTCTTGTTCTATTATAATCTGGTTGAGATTTTCCATTCTCTCCATAATATTCTTTCTGACCCTTTCCGGAATATTTTTGGTTTCTTTAATTAAATACACTAACATATCATTCATTTGAGTTGTGGAATCAGCTATTTTTGTTGCTGACATTATTCTTTCACTCTTCTTTCTTTTCCTGTATTCATCTTCTTCCTCTTCTTCCGAGTCTTCAAGTCCTCTTTTCTTGCCGGTACTTTCTTCGTCCATCAATTNTTGTATTCATCTTCTTCCTCTTCTTCCGAGTCTTCAAGTCCTCTTTTCTTGCCGGTACTTTCTTCGTCCATCAATTCCGTCCCATCGGTTGTTTGTTTACTCTTCTTATTTTTATTTCTTCTTTCTTCATTTATTCTTCTTTCTTCCTCTTCATTCTTCTCTTCATATATTGTTTCTTTATCTTGGTCCTCATCTTCCATGTCCATCCTTCTTTGTTCTATTAATCTTCTTCTTATTTCTTCTTCTTCTCTTCTTCTGTCTACAGGTGGGGGAGACCTATTAACTCTTCCAATCCTAACAAATGGATTTTCTTTAATGATTTCTCTCCCTCCTCTTCTTTCTCCATCATCTCCTCCCTTCCCATTGGTTTTTTGGCTCATCTCAGCCAAAGAATNGTCAAAGAGAAAAAAAATTACTTTTTTTTATAGCTCGCGAATGGGACGAACGACACGCGAAAAAACATTGGCACTGTCGCAACCATGGGCTATGCTTCAAGTGGGTAGATGATAAACATACAAGTGTCAGTATGAACGCAATGTGCGACGAAAACCACACAGCAGCATATAGCGGTTGTGAGAGAAAGTGTAAGACGAAGAAGAATGTTGTTAATAAATGATTTAAGACGTGGACATACACGCACTTGTATAGTATTCTTGTTACCCACGCACACGAAAACCGACAATCGCAAAGCCAGCATTTTCACGCGATTCTCTCATCTGCGGCGCACAGCGACGGACTGCTGCTTCGTCCTGATTGGCTGCAGCTCATCGCATCGCATCGCGAAGCGTCGCTATGTTGTGGAACAAACTTCAGCCAGAAAACCGCAGGAAGATATGTCGTGACTGTAACACATGATGCCAATGAATAAGCAGCAAAATCTGAAATAAAAAAGTTTTCTTTAAAAATATATTTATTTAGACTCTGAGATTAGAGCACAATCTGTGGCGAAGTCTGAGAGTTAAGAGCACTCCCCGATTACTTCCACGGGGAAAAAAAATCATGTTTTGCTCATGTGCTGCACCGTAGAAGAATCGAACTACATTCACCCGGGGAAGTTTCGGGAATTGTTCCAGCATTTGCTAACAAGGGCGACACGAGTAACGAGAAAAAACTTGCACAAGGCGTGCGTTAGTAAAGTTTAGGGCAAACGGTGCGTTTCAAGAAATGCGTTTCAGGGCAAGCGACGTTTAGAGAAGAAAAAACGCCTGTCTGCAACGTTCTATGGAATTTGCGAGAGGAGACAAGCGTTTATGGCGAACGCCGGGCCAGGCAGCAGCCGGTGAATAAATCATCTTTGCCCAAGTGCGTAAAGAATCGAGACTGTAGAATGTGCGAAATTCACGTACGTTACTGGTGATTCTTTAGAGTGGGATATAGACAGAACGCTTGCATGGGATGTTCGCGGTAAAGTAGACAATTTAGAATTCAAAGTTAGGAAGAAAAAAAAATCACTGCCCTTCAGTGAGTGTGTATTTCAACGGACACACTGACTGGCTCACTGTCTATAAAGTTGGCAACGAGATAAGGAAAAGTAGTTCCATATTTTGACGTCGTGTTATAAGTCTGTCGTATAAATTTACAGTAAGCACCGTGAATTTATTTAACTTAGTTTCTTTCTGTTTCATGCGCGGAAGTGTAAGGCTTTGTTTTTTTTTTTTAATCAACATATTTGCATTCCGAACTATTTCATAGTCACACTTGATCAACGCATGAATAAAGTGATGCGGTCTACGTAAATGTTAATGTTACGTATGGTAGAAGGATACAAAATGGGGTAGAAAAGTAGATCCTAAGAAGGGCTTTCAAAATTGCTCAATTTACCTTGAACCGCCTTTATATTGCTTTAAATGTCTATTAATGTGTACCGCAAGTAAAAAGTCAAAGTGTTCGCGAATGAATCTATTTCTTAGACACGCTTGAGATGACTCTGTGAAAGAAAACACGTGCCGAATCCAATTTTACCGGACCAAACCATCAGCTGATAACAAAATGCAGTCGTTCCATGTATAATATACCCGTGATTGCTAGACTTCCTCGTGAAACAGACAAACGTAAACAGTAAGATGGAAAGTCTAGATATACGACGGACTCCGAATACAAATGTAAGTATACTCAATGACGCACGAACTGATGACGAAAACAATGCTAAAGATGTTTTTTCCAACAAAGTCACAAGTGTATCCAGTGAACTAGAGGTGAGAGATAGCGAATACCTGAAGAAGACAGAAAACATGAGCTGTAACTGCGTGTTTTCGGACGAATCGAATCAATTCACTGATTCGCTAAACTTCCGATCGTTTTGAAAAAAGGGTGTAAATTATTCGAGCATTAATGGTGTAGTTTTCAATAATTAATTAACTTTCGGAAAGTGGTTACGTTGAATGAGCCCAGCAGGAATTGCTCATTAACTGCATTCAGCTCAAGAGATCCAAAATTGTGTTGCTCAGGATAAAAGTTGTTGATATTAATAGAATAAAACAAAGAAATCTCATAGAAATTCTTTCTATCGTTTGCCTGTAATTACAATTTAAGTTTTACAGAAAAAATTAAATTTAAGGAAGAGCCATTATTGAAACCTTAATAGCAGGCGAACAAAAATCTAGCCTTCAAAGAAATTTATTCAAGTTGATTTCAAACAATGTGTTAGTATAATTTTTAAAATTGGTTTAATGCAAGATTCATCGGTAAAATGTTCAAGGTTGGCTTTAAACACAGGAGAAAATTATTTCTAAGCTGATTTGGCATTTATACGAAAAATTCTTTGCTTTTATGTTACGAAACCGTGAAATACTTTCAAAACATAGAAACATAATTTAGGCACTTAAAGACCTTTAGGTATAATTGTTCTTGTGTTTAATAAGCTGTGATTTAACTGAAAAAGTTCATGAAACGTACATGTCTATGAAGTTAAACTACTCCTGCGAAGACACCCTAACCATTCGCCATACACACCATATGGCGAAATCCGCAGGTGCCTATCACCATAACGTCCTGGCCTTCTTGAAGAAAGGCCAGAGCTGGCTGCATCTCGCAGATTATGCGATTAACTCAGCCTTCTCCAGGGCGTATATTACCCACTTGAGAAAAAAGTACGTGAAACTTAACGAGTGAATGAAGTCAAAATTGTCCCCGAAATAAACTGTATTGTGTGAAGGTCNAAAAAAAAAAAAAAAAAAAAAAAAAAGAGGAAGAAGAAGTATTTCGCCATGGCCTGGCCAAAGAACAGGCATTTGTGGCCCGAGTATGAACGAGGCTGGGATATCTTAGGCTGATGCCGAAAGAATTCTCGAAACTCACGTACCTCTGCTAACGTGCCACGCAGTCCGTAAGGCGAATTTCATAGGTCCTTGACCATAACGCCCCGGCCTTATCGGAGGAAAATGGAAGCTGGATCGCGAGGGAGAGGCAATCTTCTCCCCCTTAGCCGGGAACAGCGTAACGCGACTGGAAAATCCTGATGAAGAGAGGAGGGGGGGGAGGCGCGCAGTGAATATTGAATACATTAGCTGATCGCATGTCGCTTCATCCCCCAGCCACGTCTCTCCAAGGATCCTGCAGCGTCCCTTGAGCGGGCGAGCGGATGGNAAAGCCCTCTTATTTGGAATAATAGTCGATGAATATATATTTATTGTAGCCTTAGATGTAAACTTCCAAGTGCAGTGGAATATACACACTGTGTTTATTACTTACATGGCAATATTTATTTTTAAATTTGGTTAAAGGATAAAAAAAAATTGCTGAAAGGAAAAAGGAACTAGGGCCTCAAAAGTGCTCACTTTATCGTAAACGGCCTATATATGAGTGTATACTGTTATGGTGTGATCAAGCCTTAGCTGAACGGCTTGCCTGATCACACCTTCAAACATTAAATCTGGAAACGGGCGGGATTGTAACGCCACCATTTGGTCGTCGATCCTTGCGAAGGAAGCCAGTTGCAGAAATCCCCTCCACCGGTCACTGAGCGGGGCCGCAGAACCACGCGCTTGATATACGCCGGCGTAACACCCGGAACGAGCGTCTTTCGTCTTTAGTCCTTTGGGTGTCGACCCGACCAGCGAAGCAGACCAGGAAGGTGGGTGTGTCCGGCCGACGTTAACCGTCTAGCAGAATTAGCCTCCGGCTGCAACAAGGTGATGACTTTCCAGTTAGTTTGAAATAAAATTGCGTGAATTAAAAGTAATAATGAATCATCTTTAATTTAATGTAAAGCTCCCCCGATCGTGAGTCATTTAAATAGCAACTGTATAATCTAAATGTTAATAAACCTCATCAGATGCTGTTGTGCTCTACCGAATCATGAGTCATTATTGAGCTACGTCCCTAAATACTTCCAAGTACGAATAAGCCGAAAAGCTAGTTCGTAACAATAAGTAGAGTGAGAAAGCGCGAATGTTAAAGTTATTTCCCATACATTCATTGTAACGTTCCTTCATTTGCTCAGGAAACAGTCAAATGCGTAGGAAAGTTCCCAACTTTGTACAGTAGCGACGCTAAACCTTCCATATTTGTAGCAAAATGTGTGGTTTTATTTCCATACTATATACGGGTTAAAAACTTCCAATTCAGTTTAGGAAGTTTACCAGAATTTTTTTAGAGTGTTTGAACTACGAAATATCACTTTTAGTTTATATCTGTTGCTTAAATAACCATTACTACTTTATTGATTGTATGAGGGCAGATTCTACTAGTCTGCAAACGAATCCGATTGATTTGAATCATTTGACTTGCAGAGGGTCCCAGACTTCGCGCTTGCAACTGACATCACGCGAATCCCGAATGCCAAAAAAAAAAAAAGTGACCAAACATTAATAACGAAATTTCGACTTAACGGGATTTTATTTGAGCTTATTTCAACATCGTAAAATACGTGGTCATTGTGCTAAACATACGTTACACTTTTGCGGCTTTATCTGTGGTCCGACTGTTGCGGAAAAAATTTAGACGTAAGATTTTGGAGTTCAAGTTACCTTCGACTTTTTTTTTGTGTAAGGAATTTTACCGACTTCTTTTCGTTTTTTAAAATGATGTTTAATCTAGGTTGTTTCTTGCTATTCAGTTAGTTCTTTATCAGCCTGAGTCGAGGGTCCACTTTAAATAAGGACTGCAGGTTGTGAACAAGCAGTTTGTTACACTCCATATTACAGCGTAACCAGATTGCGCAAGTAACTCTTTTTCAAGGCAGCATATTGTTACTAAGATCTTCATTTCCACTTTCATCTATGCAGTGTGTAAAACAGGTGCAAATTTAGGGTCTTTCTGTAGTGTGGCGGCATAAATAATAACGTGTCATGACAATCGTTAAAAACCACTTCTTGTGATTTTGCATCATGTTAAAGTGTGGATGAAGCATGTTTGGTTTTTTTTTTTTCGACCCCGATTATTCGGTTTAAAAGGTTCGCCGTAAGCCGTCAGTAATAGTTCGTCATTAAAAAATTAAGGAATTAAAAGTGTAAAGATTTGACTGACTGCTGCTAGCTTCGGATGAATGCGCATGTCTGGCATCATTCCNTTTAAGGAATTAAAAGTGTAAAGATTTGACTGACTGCTGCTAGCTTCGGATGAATGCGCATGTCTGGCATCATTCCCCTCGTTAATACTATTGTATTTCGTTTGTGAGCGAATATGATTCCCCATATCGATGGGCCAGTGTGAATTCTGATACACACTCGATAACAAACTTTTGCGTTTTCTTCTGCAGATGAGACATGTCGAAATGGAAGAATCTGCAGTTCTGATTTTTGTGAAATATGCGGTGTCACCAAAAAAAAATATTCACCATTTTCCGCTGTGCTTACTGAAGTTCATTTCGTGTCTTACGGTATCGAAATCCTCTTCAATGTGTTTCGTTAATATAGCTTAAGAAGTAGTTGAAGCCGTTTGTATAAATGTGTACACAGTTTAAAGTTGTCTTTAATCATATTTTCATACGAAATCATTCTCGAGTTTTATATATTTATTTTATTTCTACGGATCTCTTTACTAACTAGTCCTGCAGGACTGACAGTATAATAAGGCGTTTATGGGATAATGTTTGAATATTCAACTACTCGCAGTAAACAGCTGGCAATAAATAGCAACTCATTCCCCCACCTACAAGCTTCCAATGTCTGAAATGCGTTTACCGTTGGGTGGCCTGTTCCTGCGATCGCACAAACAATGAAATACTGCAAGAGTGTTTGCAGGACTACATCGTAAAACTGAGAAGGCGAAGGGGAAAGAAAATTTTGCAGCGTGATTTACGAGGGAATAAGCGCTCAGCAGCTTTGCTCGCATCGACGATTGTCGTCGTCTCGTACGCTCGTGTCCTTGAGGAAATCGATCTATCGTTCTGAGCGAATCTCGGGAAAACAAACTAAATTTACTCTAATCAAACTAAAAAAAATTGTATACCGGAAGTGTACAAACATCTCGAAGCAGTCGTTTACATAAACGACGCTATAACCTCAAGTACAATCCAGGTCGTTTATGATAGTCATTCTGGAAGAAAAAAAATAGTTATATGCTTGGACACGGAGAGCGGCGTCTTCGCCTCTCTGGCGCGCACTCTACCCCGTTTTCTCTCTCCCATGCAGCACCGAACCCTCTCCATCATCCCCACACTCACGTCGGGCGGGAAATGCGCATTCCGGCCGTTGGCAACATTGCTTTTTTTTTTTTCCCTTACACCGTCCTTCTCCCGTAGGCATCTTACACATGACCGCTTCATTATATCATAACTCTAGTCCGCGGTCGGCGTTGATAACATCCCACATGGGCCTTCCTTCTTTACGAGGCTAGGTCTTATTCTACCCCCCTCCCCACTCCTTTTCCAGCCATTCCTTTAACGGTGTCCTCGTTAATTGCTGTCTTGTTTCAAGACCGTCTCATTACATATTCATCAGCGGCGCAGACTCGAGTTCTCGCAGACCCTACACAGCGAGACATAATAATAAAAAAAAAAAAGCAACCCAGCTGATACAGGAAATAAATTTGTTTGAAAAAAAAATCGAGTGAAAAATAATGAGTTTCACGAAACTTCATGTGCTGGCCGCACGCGATTCCGGAACGTTTTCATTGATTTCTGATCAGCTAGGGAGATTCCAACGTTGTCGGGCGACCACCTTGCCTATTCCATGGATGCACGCATTGTGGGGAGTGGGGCGGGGGGAGGGGAAATAATAATTACTAGTCGGGACGTCGTCGATTAATTAATTTTATGCCCACGACTTATTAGCCAACGGCTGGCGGGGTAATTTACAAGGAGCTTCAGTGAAACGATGGCGGCAATAAAAAAGGATGTTATCACCTACGATGACGCCATGTCGTTACTCGCTTGGGAAACGAGACAGGAACTTTAAAAAAAAATAGTAAAAGAAGAACTAATTGGAAAATTGTTCACTTAAAGGGCGGGATTGACCCAAGGACGAAATGGACATCTGTTTCTTTTTTATTACTCGAAAATTATGTAGAGGGTAGTAATTGAAGTCAAGTATGCCTGCTGTATACAGTATACTAGATGGTAAGCCGGCGGCTATTCTGGCATCTAAGAGGCACAAATGTGTCCCGATCATTTTTATTACATCGATCTTTCATCTATTTGTTACTCTTTGCTGGAACATGCCAACAGTTGCACTTTTTTGAAAAAAACCTTTACAAAATTACCCTNGATCATTTTTATTACATCGATCTTTCATCTATTTGTTACTCTTTGCTGGAACATGCCAACAGTTGCACTTTTTTGAAGAAAAAAACCTTTACAAAACTACCCCATGTATAATGTGCATGGCTGTTTCCGAAATATGCCATGTATCAAAAGTGTTTCATAATTTTGTTAACGTAAAAATACCTTAGTTTTGATTAAACTGGACTTTAACTTTTACTCTATATATGAATTGTAATATTTCATTTATAATTAATATGAATGAAAACGGAGAAAATGTGTGTGTTGGTAACGCTTAGAAATAAATAGTTCTTATGCAAAATATTATTATACTGAGTGCGCACGAATGCGGTGCGTTGTCCCTCTGGTGTAATTTTCTAGACTCGGTTAGGCTTTGTTTAGATGAGGCGGAGTAATACCTTGGAAGAGTGGAAGTAGAACTTTAGGAGGGGCTTCAGACAAGTTGGAAGTTACCGCGAACAGCATATACAAGCAGTATCGGAGAACAAATAAGTGGATGTTGGTGACGGGCGAATTTTTGGCGAATTAATTTCGAAACACGTCATTTCTGAATAACTTGTACGTTTGTGTGTCTTTTGTTGCCTGATAACAGCTTGACCGGCCTTGTAAAGGCACCGAGCACTTTTAAAATCAGTCTTAGAATATATATAAAAGAAAGTCGCTGCCCTCGCCTGCATGTATTTAAACGGGCGCACAAACTGGCTTGCGCCCAGTAAAGTTGGTAACGACGGATAGAAAGTAGTTCCACGCGTTGAAGATGAATTTAAAGTGTTGAGTAAACATCTGCCAATACTTAAGCGATTTATTTCACTTTCAGTATTTATCGAGCGCATGCAAGAGTAAGAAATAGCAAATTTGTAAAATACTTACTTCTCTAATAAATTCACAGCTCCACATGACCAGCGCATGAATAAAGTTATCAGCCCCAATGCAATTTTATATGCACTCTAAAATCAGTAAGCTGAAAATCACTGATCCACAGTGAAATGCATCTACTCGAATAAGTGAAAATGTCTCCACTTATAATCGGTGTAAAACCACTGTTTGTTCCAGTGAAATAATTTCACTTATTGAATAAGTGACATTGTTTCAGTGAAACAATTTCACTGATTGAATAAATGACGGCCAACTGCATTCAATTAATTAAATATTGGTTATATTGAATTTAGCCAAATAGTTACGAGAAATAGACATANTGACGGCCAACTGCATTCAATTAATTAAATATTGGTTATATTGAATTTAGCCAAATAGTTACGAGAAATAGACATATTTCCGTTAGTTACTATTAATATTGCTCAATTTACCGTTATTTTAAAAAAGTAAAAATAATATATTCGCAGTTGGTTGGGATCTCACAAGATCTCTANATTTACCGTTATTTTAAAAAAGTAAAAATAATATATTCGCAGTTGGTTGGGATCTCACAAGATCTCTACCCCCACAACACCTCCACTTCGCTTTTAGACCGTTATCTTACCACCTGAGCTGCGAAACCACCGCTGATAATAAAGAAGAAATTGTATGTTTTATATCTCCTCATAGTAAGTTTGTAGTTTTAAATAGTGTGGCCTTTCTTCTCGTTTTTAGTTTTAGTGGTACCGTTAGGATTGTTAAAAGAAATACTACATATGATTGCAGCCACTTCACCCCCATGAAATGCAGTTTAAAACCTTCAAACCGAGCGCTGTGATAAAATGGTGTTATGAAAGATAAAACTCACGTTTTATAAAGTATTTTGTATTGGGTTTATTAGTTTGTGCGTTGTTATTTCATTTGATACATGTTGCTTAAACGACCGTTTTTACACGTTGTTCAATTAATCCATCAGTCGAAAAACAAATAACTAAAAAAACAGTGAATAAAATGGCTGCTGAATCAGTGGGGAATGTGTCTGAATCAATAAGTGAAGGAAAGAGGGGAATTTTTTCACTAATTCATCAGTTAAATTCATTGAAGTGACCCGCTGCATCAGTCAGGAACTGTTAACTGATTGAAACCGTGAAATTCTCACTGTTTCAGATTTAGAATGAGTGACGGAGGGATACACAATATGCAAAAGACTTTGCTCGATTAACCGTGAATAAACTNAGTTTCAGATTTAGAATGAGTGACGGAGGGATACACAATATGCAAAAGACTTTGCTCGATTAACCGTGAATAAACTATACCAGTATCTCATACTACAAGATGGAATCATTTAAGAACGTGAGTATAACCGTTGTCGATTATTTTCTTCCGGTTGTTGTCAAGTTTCGTCGAGTAAGACGAAGAGACGTACGCCTACTTATCTCGTTTAAACAAACCTTGAAAAGCTCGCCTAAATACGTCGGGTTTCGTTGCCATTCAAGACGAAAGAGTGCGGTGAAATAACATATAGGTTATTCACCGTAAAGTTAGCACTTCTGAAAGCCCTCTCATTTGGAATAATAGTCAATAAATATATTTTATTTAAGACCTAGACTTTAACGTCCGAGTGCATTGGAATATACACACTGTGTTTATTCCTTACGTGGCAATATTTATTTACAAATGCACGGGCAGCGGTGGCGTAGTGGCCAGGGCGCTCGATCTCCGTTGGGTTCACTCCCGGATTTTCGCCTGTGGGAATAGTGCTGGACGATTCCCGCTTGCCGGCGGGTTTTCTCGGGGTACTCCCGTTTGCCCCGCCCTTGCATTCCAGCGCCGCTCCATTCTAGGGTTTCATTTCTGTCATGCTCGNTTTGCCCCGCCCTTGCATTCCAGCGCCGCTCCATTCTAGGGTTTCATTTCTGTCATGCTCGGGGATGACGGTCACCCTACGGGTCCCAGCTGGGAAGACCGTCACTCGGAGGGTGTTGCCTTGCCCTGGGTGCATTCCCCACACGCCTTTATTATTATTTTCGAAGGCGGTTAAAGGATAAAAATGTCAAAGGAAGAAGTAACCAGGCCCTCGAGAAGTTCTTATTTTACCGTGAACAGCTTATAAACGCAAAGACAACGTAGTGCTATTGTAATATCGATGGACGACAGATAGTGTGCGACGGTTTTTCAGAGTGTCGTGTCCCCGAAAATTGTCATATGATTGTAAAAAAGACCTTCAGGCAGTTAATAATCCCGTAGGACCATAAGATTAAAAATGTTATTTCCCTGTAGCAACCACCGAAGAAGAAGTAACACTAGCTCAAATGGCGTACGATACCTTTTATTAATTCAAGATTAGAGGTCAACGAAACCGTGATTTCTGCCGTGTGTTGGATCATCCCTGTACATATTTGAGCCTTATGTGTTCTGTATATACAGAGTGATTCTAAAATCATAGGACAAACATATATTCCTATACAAACATTGTTTGCTTTAGTGAGCTCTACCACCCCTCAAGGTTTGTCCCATGATTTTAGAATCACCCTGTATATGTTTTTTTCAGTGATTAGCCAGCTTTGTTCCAAACCACGTGGTGAGGAGGCCGAGCTGTTTTAGTGGCATCCCACCAAGGCGAACCGGGTTCGATTCCTGGCGGGGGTCACTCCCGGATTTTTGAAAATCGGGAATCACGCCGGGCGACGTCACTGGCCGGCGGGTTTACTCGGAGAGCTCCCGTTTCCACCTCGTTTCGCGCGCTCGTCGTCTCTCAAAAGATCTCGTAGTTTAGAGCCGCCCGGATCTCTCCACCCTACTGTTCTTAACTCTACAGTAACTATTCGACTACCGCATNTCTTAACTCTACAGTAACTATTCGACTACCGCATTTCATTTCTATAGGCTGTTCACGGAAAAGTGAGCACTTTTGAGGTCCCAGTTACTTTTCTATTTCAGCCAGTTTTATTTTTATTTTACATAATTTAACAACGTTTTAAAATAAATATTGCCGTATGAGTAATAAACACGGTGTGTTTATTCCGCCGCACTCGGAAATTAGGATCTAAGGCTTAAATTAAATATATTTATTGACTATTACTCCAAATGAGAGGGATTTCAAAAGTGCTCACTTTACGGTGAATAGCCTATATATGCTTTCACCGCGCCTATATTTTTCGGCGCGTTCCCTGAAGTGACGACATCCAGCGGAGAGGAGGGTGCTTCCGGACGCCGGTCCTCCTCCTACAGACGTTTCATAAGTCGCCGGCGACACAAGGACGTACCTCCCCCCCTCCCCTTCTTCCTCCTCCTAGAGACGTTTTATACGTCGCCGGCGGGTCCCCGCGCGGACAAAGGATCCGCGCCCTACCAGGAAGGTTTTCCGTCTCGCCAAAAATGGCCGCGCGCTCGCCGGCGTGTCATTAAGGGGATTTTGTTTTTTGGGGGTGGGGCGTAAAAATCTTCTTAAGCCTTTCATCCTCTTCCCCGCTCCTCCAACAAGGCACAACCAAAACAACGAGCACGTGGACCCAGCAGTCTCGGTTCGCCGGTGGCAGAGGCCCTTTTTTTTTCAATTTTTTTTTATAATGAGGCCCTACCTCCTCCCAGGCGACTATAGAACTGGCGGCACGCGGGACAAAGACGATGGGGTAGAACTGCTCTGGTGGTAAGGAGGAAGGGGAGAGCTTCGCACATATCCAAGGCTACGCGTTCGGGAATTTCCGCACGCGAAAACGAGCGCCCCCTCCCCCCCCCTCCACCAATCATTTCTCGGCGGTAAAGCAAGGGTTACGATGAGTTGTGTTGAGAGATTTGGAGCGGCTCTTAACGAGGTCTTGAGAGCCGTTGAGGGGGAGGGGGGACGAGGTGAGAAACGGTGCACCGCCGGGACGCAAGGGCGGGAGGAAGAGGACATCTCCGAGAAAACCCCCACCGACCAGAGGGGCATCATCCGACACGATTCCCAATTACGGAAATCCTGGGAGCGACCCCACAACGGGAACTGGTTCGCGTCTGCGGGAGGCGAGCGGGCTAGACGCCCAAACACCGCGGCCCCTTAACGTGATGTAAGAATACGCCATGTGTACACGTGTACATTTCAGGCAGCGCTTTCAAAAGCGCTCAGTTTACTGCGGACAGTCTATACGTTCTGTTCTGAATTAGCTTTCCAGCCATTCAGACGTGAAAGGGGTTATGGGTAGGGGGAGTAATATTTCGCGAAAAGATTTCGAGGCAAGATACAGTCCAAAGCACTGTAGAGTCGTCCAGCTTCTTTGATTGGCTAGAAAATGTTCTGGCCCGTGTTAACCGTTTGTGCACGAATCACGAAGGTTCAGTGTCGGAGTTACTGAGTCCTGTGTGGTTTGGTCAAAGACGGGCACGGTGCCAGCAGCCAATGGAGGTATAACAGCTGAGGTGTGTATACAGTATTGAAGTCTACTGTTGTGTGCTCCGATTTTTACGCGAAAAGTCACTGGCCCTAGTTATGGGCGTAGCTAAATAATTAGCCATGTTTCGGTAGAGCACAGCAGTATAAGACGATGTTTACTAACACAAAGATTATAGAATAAATATTTAAGTGAGTATTGATCGGGGAGCTTAAATTGAATACCAAGATGCTTATTAGTTACGTTAAGATTTAATACCTCACGCCATTCTGTTACATCTAAATGGAAAGTCCCTACCTTGTTCATGTTGCCGGAGGCTGTTTCTAGGAGGCGGTTAACGACGGCCGGACACACCCATCTTCCGTGGTCTTCTCTCTGGTCGGGTCGACGACAAAAGACGCCGCTCCCGGTGTTACGCTGGCCTATATCGGGNGTCGGACACACCCAACTTCCGTGGTCTTCTCTCTGGTCGGGTCGACGACAAAAGACGCCGCTCCCGGTGTTACGCTGGCCTATATCGGGCGCGTTGTTTAATATATTTCGGCCTCGTTTACTGGCCGGTGGAGGGGATTTCCGCAACTGTCTTCGCAAGGCGGTGTTGCAATCAAGCTCGTGTCCTGGTTTAATGTTTGAAGGTGTGATCAGGCAAGCCTTTCAGCTAAGGCCTGATCACATCATAACAGTCCGCATTACCCTGGCAGGGCTCGAGTGCGGGAATGTCAAGCAACCGTGACTTGTCTTCAGCTGTATCGCCTTCGGGCTACCCCGAAAGATATCAACACAGACGATTTTTCAAATGATTCAAGCAGTAATCTGAAACATACACTGGCAAATGTTGACTAACCCAACAAACCCACTCCATAAATCCTAATGGGTGAGAATTTCACTGTTTGAACCAGTTAATAATATCTTAATTATTCAAAAATTAATTTCAATTAATTTTAACTAACGAAAAAAGGAAAAAAAGGCCCTATTTCCTTCACTTATTGATTTAGTGATATTTTCTTCTGATTCTTGAACTGTTTAATTCGCTGTTTTCCAGTGGTTTGCTTTTTGCCTGATGGATCAATTAAAGCATGTGTACCAGTTCTTAGAGATTGTTTGTAATTTTTCTGACAATTAGGATAGAAACTGTGTTTGTGCTGCCTAACAATGGCAAAAACAGGTACTTACGGAATAATTTCCGCAGGAAAAAAAAAAACAAATATGTAGAACGTGAAAATATTTATCTATGCGCACTCCATACTTTACACTCTGATAAATATAGAAATCAACATTCTAAGCCGTCAGCTACAGTAGCCAATGAGGCACAGGGGCAGAGCTAAGTGACTAGAGGTCGTGAGTTCGAAACCCGGTCAAGTTAAAATATTTGTGTTTGATTAAATTCAAATTGGTAAAAATAAACAAACACGTTCATCACTCTTGGCCATGTGACTGGCAGTTGTGTTGGTGTGGGTAGGTCGATATTGGGGCGCATGCGCAGAAGCCGGAAAATTGGTCTATCTCGTCTTTTTTTTTATGAATATGACACGCGTAATTTGTTTAGTTCCTGACAGTGTTTTAGTGTTCGAAACATTGCCATACTTGTTACAGACGGATTGCGCTACTTTTTGATGTTTGCATTNCCATACTTGTTACAGACGGATTGCGCTACTTTTTGATGTTTGCATTAATATGTTTGAGTAGTGTTAATATCCTAACTGCGGCAGGAATAAAAACATTTCTATGTTACATTCGAGAAGAAAGCTTCTTGTGGTATCGGCATTGTTTTCCCCGTAAACCGAAGCTGCTGGAGATACAAAAAGCATCTGTATTTTGTATGTACGGAACTTAGTTCCGTTATTTTTCTCATTGCGGAGAGTCATTCCCATTATCAACTGTACAATTTCATTGAAATTTCATCGGACCTTTTTATTAGAGCNTTCTCATTGCGGAGAGTCATTCCCATTATCAACTGTACAATTTCATTGAAATTTCATCGGACCTTTTTATTAGAGCAGTAAGTTGGGGAATTAAAATGATTCCAGTTACAAAGGAAGGGTTGTATTATTTAAGTAATTTTATTTAGTAAGTTTTTAATTATCTGTGATTTACCGATATCTCTAGAGAAAAGTAATTTCTTCAATACCGATTCCTTAGTTTAAATTGTTGCAGGATTAGTAAGGGGCACTTTTTATGAGGGA
>NQII01000519.1:240047-277661 GCA_002778355.1 Clitarchus hookeri | reverse complement strand
AATTCCCACTCCCTTTTTCAGACTCACCCCCCTAGACAGCGGGGGTACATGTGTGTGTGTTTCCCCGGGTGCGACCGCCCACACGCACACACAACACACACCCTCGCGCGCGTGTCTTGAGGCTGTTGTCGCCTGGTTCGAAAGCAGTGAGAATTTGGTGTAGGGAAATACATGTCAATGAGATTCGGTTTTTTTGGCGTTCCAGTTTTCGAGCAGAAAAATATCTGCTTCTTGTCTGTTGAAGCCTTTTCTACCATTAATGAATTGCCGGTTTTCTGAAAAATTTAAAATATTAATTGAAGAGTGTACTGGCAGCGTAACACACAAACTCAACCTGATTGGTTGAATATTACCACAGACCTGTGTATCTTCTACCAACGATATTTGTAGATCTGGAACCCTTGCAACATCCAATCTCCGTAGGCTACCAACAACTTACAAGATACACTTGGGAGATACCACTAGCTACTGATCTAAAGAATACTCACAGAGACTTGAGTGGGAATAACTGTGATTTAATTGAAAAATAAATATTTTAGTTGAAACATCATGAATAAAATTAATATCTGTGCAAATACCAAGTATAATGTAGCAGCTCTTTTTTTTTTTTCTTTCAAAATTTACTTTGCTTTGTGTGGCCGTAACTACGAGTGTAGCCCTCTCATACGTATCTCTTATTTGCATTTCAAAACGTTTTCAATTATCTTTAGTTCCACAAAATTATTTCAAAATATGTAAATTAAATAAATAAATAATTATCTCACACCAGCTAAGTTCAGGGACTCCGTAGGCATATAGGTAGATCAACTTTAATTAACTGACTATCCAAGATGGCGTAACGTAAGCCAGATTAATTTCTCGAAAATCGTTAATTATTTTATCGGCGTTAGTCTCCGTGTCGAAAATTCATCAAACTTGACTTAAAATAAATCTTGATTATGCAGCAACTCTTGAGATCTTCTGTAGCTGGTTCCGCTGATCGTGGGCCTTAGTCTTCCCTCTCCAGGCTTTCGAGCCTTAGGTAGGCGGCTAAAGTCCTTACCGTACCACCCGCAATCGCGGTAGCTCAAAACTTAGCTTCAGAAATAATCCGCGTAGGTAGCGCGTGCAGTCTTACATTATTACTCTTTTAAATGCCATGCGTCTTCGCCCTATCGGCAGTCGGCGTTCCTGTGCGGAATTAGGCCAATTAACCAGCAAATTAAGATATAACTCAGGCCGATGGCCCACAAGGTCATCGCCTGCCCTGACGGAAAAACCAAGATGGCTAAAAAAAACCTTTAAAAACTGCATACTTAAACAACGCCTTTAAACATCGCGCCAATCACGAGACGGCTGCATCATACTTTACACACACGCCTTGCGTTACCATGGCAACCAAACAACAAATTCCTCTATGCAAAGCGGCCCACGTAAAATTAACTTTGTGAATGAAAACAGAAAGACTTACGAATAGTATTACATTAAAATGCGTTTTCTGATGTTAAACAACTTTCAATTAATATTATGAAATAGAGCTGGAGTAAATAAAACATATCTGTCACAAACAAATAACAAATCAAACGAATAAATATTACGTTAGCATACACATTGCAAAAATTAACTGAGATAACTGCGACAGGAATAAGTAGCGGTTATTTGAGGCTCTACATAATAATTGAATAAAAAATACTGAAAAATAAATTGTTATATTTGCCTCAATACACAGCTTGAGACTATCATTTCTCACACTTACGTTTTGTTTCAAGTTTATATATTCAAAATTGGCTTCAAAAAACCGAACTTCATTATCATGTATTATGCTTTACCGAATTCCCATTGCTTTCAAACCAGGCAACAGTCTTAAGGCGCAGTATCCATTTCATCTTCGATTATTCTTACAAATCTTAGTAGTGAAAATTTATGGACAGACACAAACAAATCAAAGCTAGACAAGACATAAAGAACTACCTAACGAATGGTTTTTTTTAATTTGTATGGTTTCAATTATATCGGTATTGTCCCATGTAAAATTGACATCATTTAATAATTAGGTAATATTTGATTGTGGTTACAGATGTGAAACTAACCATGTAAGAAAAATAAGCTGGATTTCAAAATAACTGTTAAGATGTTCCTTATGCCTTGACTAGCTTGGTTTTTAAATATTAATTCCGGAAAATAAGTTTTGGAGAAATATGTATGTAAATTCAAGATGGCGGGATCTCTCCCCACAAAGATAACATTTTCAAACAAAAAGTAGGCCTACTCTACGTGGCATTTCTTAAGGAATATTGGCACGCACGTTAAGAAATCATGCCCTTTTTTTTATAACATTCTTGTTTTCTAAACTTTAGCAAAAAAAATACACTCTTAAAAAAATTATAAACTAACAAAGTATTTTTGTAAATTTCTTAACGTGGCAAGTGGTGGCCGCGAGGGTTTAGTGGTCAGACTACTCGCCTGCTACCAAGGGGAACCGGGTTCGATTCCCGGGAGAGTCGGATGATGCCACCGATCGGCGAGTTTTCTCTAGGATCTCCCGTTTCCCACACCCTTACATTCCGGTGCAGATCCATGCCCACCTCACTTCAAGACCTCGAGGTTAAGAGCCACCCAAATCTCTTCTCTCCACTTCAAAGCAGCGGTGTTCCCTTAGAAAGTTGCGTTGTATGAAACATTTATCTTTAAGATCGATGCATTTAGAAAGGAATTTCTTTAACATTGCTTTCCCTTTTAAAAAATCGTGGCTGTGGTACACTTAAAAAAAAAATCTTTCTATCTGTGCACAATAGTTTCCACGTGAAAATAAATATGGTCCGTTCACGGTGACTTCCAACTTTTCTGAAGCCCTGCTACAGTTCTACACCAAGTATATTACTCCGTCTCTATCACTCACTTGGGTAAGCGGAGTCACGTCCGTTCTTAGGCCGGGGCGACTATAGTTATTCTGAATGATTTTATACTGTTTCCTGATTCTAATGTCACTATGTACACCGAAGAGCCAAAAAAAATGGTACACTTGCCTAATATTGTGTAGGGCACCCCGAGCACGCAGAAGTACCGCAAGACGACGTGGCATGGACTCGACTAATGTCTGAAGGTATGCAGNTATACTGTTTCCTGATTCTAATGTCACTATGTACACCGAAGAGCCAAAAAAAATGGTACACTTGCCTAATATTGTGTAGGGCACCCCGAGCACGCAGAAGTACCGCAAGACGACGTGGCATGGACTCGACTAATGTATGAATGTATACAGGAGGCAATTCACACCATGAATCCTGCAGGGCAGTCCACACATCCAATCTGCGCCAGTTTGAGNACCTCGAGGTTAAGAGCCACCCAAATCTCTTCTCTCCACTTCAAAGCAGCGGTGTTCCCTTAGAAAGTTGCGTTGTTTGTAACATTTATCTTTAAGATCGATGCATTTAGAAGGAATTTCTTTAACATTGCTTTCCCTTTTAAAAAATCGTGGCTGTTGTACACTTAAAAAAAAAAATCTTTCTATCTGTGCACAATAGTTTCCACGTGAAAATAAATATGGTCCGTTCACGGTGACTTCCAACTTTTCTGAAGCCCTGCTACAGTTCTACTCCAAGTATATTACTCCGTATCTATCACTCACTTGGGTAAGCGGAGTCACGTCCGTTCTTAGGCCGGGGCGACTATAGTTATTCTGAATGATTTTATACTGTTTCCTGATTCTAATGTCACTATGTACACCGAAGAGCCAAAAAAAATGGTACACTTGCCTAATATTGTGTAGGGCACCCCGAGCACGCAGAAGTACCGCAAGACGACGTGGCATGGACTCGACTAATGTCTGAAGGTATGCAGGAGGCAATTCACACCATGAATCCTGCAGGGCAGTCCACAAATCCAATCTGCGCCAATTTGAGAAAGGGTTGCACGTCTGTCACGTTTAATGATTCTCGTCAGTCGTCGTTTGTCCCGTTCTTTCACGATCTTTTTCCGGCCGCAGCGATGTCGAAGATGTGATGTTTTACCGGATTCCCGATATTCACGGTACACTCGTGAAATGGTCGTACGCGAACATCCAAATGTTATCGCTACCTCGGAGATGCTATGTCCCATCTCTCGTGCGCCGACTATAAAACAACGTTCAAACTCACTTAAATCTTGATAACCTGCCATTGTAGCAGTAGTAACCGATCTAGCTGCCAACCGCATCGCATTACTCTGATTTGTTCCATACCTCTGTTATTTGCATACGCACGCCTATACCAGTTTTTTTGGCTCTTCAGTGTATATTGTTATTCTATCTGGCGTTATATAAACCTCAATATCCCCTTCTCCAATGTACGCGACACACTTAAACTGTTCGTTTGTTATTTCTCTCTCTCTCTCTCTCTCTCTCTCTCTCTCTCTCTTTATGATATGTGAGATTCTTCTTTTGATATAGTTAGCGGTTCTTTACGAAGTACATAGTCCGTGACTTGGTCATTTATCAGCGCGTTTGTTATGAAGAGGTTGTATACGCGTTTAGTATTAACAATGTTTGAGGGTATGAAACTTGTTTTTGACATGGAACTTGATGTAAAACACTCAGGTGAACGGTTGGTTGACAGCCAGGTATGCCAACCTACTGACGGGCGAGTTTATTACTAGCCCCCTCCCCAACATCTAACAAAATATTTACATGTGGCGGATATAATATCAGGCTAACGCGACTCAGGAATTCGCTGTTTCATCTCACGTTAGTTCTGACATTTTGGAGACAACAAATTTTACTTCCCATTTTTCGAAGGCGTGTCTCTTCGTTGATAATCTCGTTAGGTGATAAATCGCATTGTGCTTAAGATCTACTTGCGTGCACATTGAGCATTCTTCCGCCATAGGCATGATCACTTTATCCACGCGTCTGTAAAGTGGAGTTTTGAAATATTAAGAAAAGTAAACATTTTACAAATTTGCTGATTCCTACACTTAAAGGGGAGTAAAGAGATTTGGACGGCTCTTAACAATGGGGTCTTGAGAGCCGATCCTACACTTAAAGGTATTTCAAAAATCAGGAGGCAAAATAAATAATTTCATAATTCACGAATGTTTACGAAACACCTTTTTTTAATCAACGTCAGTAAATTGAACTACTTTCCCTTCGTTGTTACCAAATTTACTGGACGCTTGTCCAATCAGTGTACCCATTAAAATATATGCAGCTCGGGGCAGTGACATTTTTCAAAGGAATTATTAAAAGAGCACTGTAAAGATGTTTATTTACGATAGCTGGAAAAATATACTGATTTCGATCAAATATAGTTGAAATATGTAGACGATATAAATCGATACATCGTCATTTCGATATATCGATATTTTCTAAACTTGCTCTCACTGGTGGGTGGTCTGTGTTCCTGAGTCGAGGGTAATGGCCGGTGTAAAAGTTCGCGCGTCGTCACCCCCTTCCTTCGCCGACGTGGGAGGACACCTCGGCAGTCGTGCCTCTCCGGGGAGGAGAGAACAGGGGATGAGACGGCGGCGAGAGGAATAAGGGGACACCGTCCCCGGCGGTAACAAGGAGCACATGTGGCATGTCGGACGGGGCGCCCGCCACCCACGGCGGGGCGGCCACGTCCTCGTGACGACCATAAACAACATTGTGCGCTTGTTAGCCCGGAAGATGGCGCGAACCCCCCCGGCACAGCCTCCCTGCTGCAGCAGCCACCAGGGGGTTCCCGCGGCCGTGATTTACCGCGCCAGGCGCCCTCCTTCGCTGCATCTGGCGCTACTCGGCGCGAAGACGCCTACCTTGGCCTCCTCTTAAAGGCGCCGCCCACTTGGAGCTTCTCAGCACACTTGAGGCTGAGAAGCCGGCGACACTGACAAGCGCAACTACTGCCTCATCACTCCAACTGGCATGCAGAGTTCCCGTCGTGCTGCGTGTACCTATGGCACGTCAAGCGGTGGCTGGGCGGTCAGTCTGATCGCCTCTCACCAAGACGAGCCGGGTGCAGTCCCCCGGGCCGGGTCACTCCCGGATTTTCGCAAGTGGGAATCACGCCGGACGTTGCCGCTCGTCGGTGGATTTTCTCGGGGATCTCCAGCTTCCCCCCGCCCTTTCATTCCGGCGCTGATCCGTACTCAGTCACCCTCGTCGGCTCTCAAGACCTCGCTGTTAAGAGACGCCGAAATCTCTTCACTCACTCTTCACTTACTCAACCGCGACGTTGAATTTTCCATTTATGTGCCATAACTTCTTTTTTAACAAAATACGGTAACCATGTTTTTTTTTCTTCGTTGTAGCTTTATTTTTATAAACGCCTTCAGATGTAGTTGCCAAATTTTATCCAAGAGTTATTTGGTAATTGCAAAACTTCGAGGGTCAATCGATAATTTAAAAATTATTATTCTCTAATTACTTCATAAAATCTGCTCTACAGCGTAAAGCATCCTATATTGCCAGAGAGATATAGCTTTGTTTCAAAATAAATGTTCCTGAAACAGCTTAAATAAGCTAGGTACGAGTAATTCATGTCGTTATAGGGCTTAGCCTCGAGGACTACGTCACAGACTAGCACTTTGGAAGCTGCCGACGTAATATTACGTCGCCTGGATTCAACTTCGTTGTATACGTAATATTACGTCGCCTGGATTCAACTTCGTTGTATACGTAATATTACGTCGCCTGGATTCAACTTCGTTGTATACGTAATATTACGTCGCCTGGATTCAACTTCGTTGTATACGTAATATTACGTCGCCTGGATTCAACTGCGTTGTATACGTAATATTACGTCGCCTGGATTCAACTGCGTTGTATACGTAATATTACGTTGCCTGGATTCAACTGCGTTGTATACGTAATATTACGTCACCTGGATTCAACTGCGTTGTATATGTTATATTACGTCGCCTGGATTCAACTGCGTTTTATGGAGTTTGCCGTGACGTCTCGGCATCCGCATTCTTGGAAGACACGGGTGAAGTAACATTACTTCGTCACCAGTGTTCGTAGGGTTCTCTGCAAAGTAATATTACGCCAGCAACACACGAAATTGTAAATTACTCACATGAACTGGATAAATTGTATATTTTACTAAGTAGGAAAGAACACTATATTGGGCCACTTTCATATTCGGTATTACATTGGTAGAAAGCCGGCCACTAATGAACGTTGCGCAGTAAAGTAAGTGTGTCCAGTGTTGTGTGAACCAATGGAACGTCAGTAAATGAGAACAAAGAGACCAACGGAACTGATGGTGATGCAGTCTATTCATGGTTTCTTCACTTTTCTTTTTAATCAGACCTTTGAAAAACTCCCCATGTATGACGTACTTGGTTCTTTCCTAAATGTGTCACGTATCACAAGCGTTGTATACTCGTGTTAACATAAATGTATCTTATTATTAGAGACCAGAAGAATTAGCGAGTTCAATGACCTGCAGGCTAGACTCTCCAGTCTTGTGTACAAATATGCCGATATCAACCGCACATTGGTTGTCTGCTGTCACAGTAGAAGGCGACGATTGGGCCAGCCTTCTCCAGGAGGTGTCAAACACCGTGTGGACCAATGGCTGAAGTTTTATAAACACACGTGTTTCCAATTCTAGCTTGTCCCGAAATGAATCCGCGACTTTTTCTGGTCTCTACTTATTATTAGTTAAATTGTACTTTTACTAATATTTTGTTGTACAAATTATAACATTTCAATTATAATTAGTATGAATAAAAACAGGGAGAAAAGAGGTGTGTTGGCAATACCTAGTAAAAAATAGTTCTTATGCAGAATATTATTACACTGAGTGCGCACGAATGCGGTGTGCAGTCCCTTTAGTGTAATTTTCTAGATTCAGCNGAGGTGTGTTGGCAATACCTAGTAAAAAATAGTTCTTATGCAGAATATTATTACACTGAGTGCGCACGAATGCGGTGCGCAGTCCCTTTAGTGTAATTTTCTAGATTCAGTTATGCTTTGTTTGCATGAGGCGGACAAATATCCTGAAAGTAGAATTTCAGCAGGGCTTCGGATAAGTTGGAACCAACCGTGAATTTACTACAGGTAGGGGGCAGTGATATTTCGCGAAAAGATTTCGAGACAAGATACAGTCCAAAGTACTGTATGGTTGTCCAGCTTCTTTGACTGGCTAAAAAAATGTTCTGGCCCGTGTTAACCGTTTGCGCACGAATCACGAAGGTTCAGTGTCGGAGTTACTTAGTCCTGAGTGGCTTGGTCGAAGACGGACACGGCACCAGCAGCCAATGGAGGTATAACAACAGCTGAGGTGTGTATATAGTATTAAAGTCTACTGTGTGCTCCGATTTTTACGCGAAAAGTCACTGGCCCCAACTATAGGCACCGCACTTGAAATGCTCGATAAAGTGCACTGAGGCGAAATGGCATTGCAATTCCTTCTGCGTGGAAGTAAGCGTTTAGTGATTGGCTGAGCGAGGCTCTGGGTAACGGGCTTTGTGTTTGAATGGACAGGTGTTTTTCGCCAAAAGATTTTTTAAGACCAATTGTACTCCAAAATGCTTTTAAATATATGCACTTTCGTGGTTAGTTTATTTAAAATGTCACATGGCTCAAGTGTGTGTCCGTGAATTTAGGATATCATCTTCCTAGTAAGGTGGAATATACACACTCTTTTTATTACTTACATTGCAAGATTTATTTAAAAAGGTGGCTAAAGGATAAAAAATTGATAGAAGGAAAAAGTAATTAGGANACATTGCAAGATTTATTTAAAAAGGTGGCTAAAGGATAAAAAATTGATAGAAGGAAAAAGTAATTAGGACCTCAAAAGTGCTCACTTTACTGTGAATAGCATTTAACAATATTTACAAAGTAGTGCTCTTAACTGAATATGTTTTACATTTAACCTAACAGAAGGCTTGGCGAAAGATGTCAGCCCACTGATGCATGCTGGGAAAATCTGCTGATTTTCACAAACTAGCTCATCCCCCTTACGTTTCGTCTATCGGAAAGCACAAAGTATAATAGTAATTACAAATGAAAGAGTATTAAGATTTTACACAAACAACAGTAGTGTAAATAACGTCNTGCACAAAGTATAATAGTAATTACAAATGAAAGAGTATTAAGATTTTACACAAACAACAGTAGTGTAAATAACGTCTTTTAAAAACCTGTCATTGGTTGCGTATAAGCAATTCTCTCGCACTAAAAAATATGGCGCTATTTTTACAGGAGGGGTGGAGCTCACAAATTGCATAAGATAAAAGTGAAGCTTGTTGCCAGGAACGGTGCAGGCAAGCTGGTGGCCAGGAACGATGCATCGTTGACCTTAATGCAGGGTGTTGTTTACTGATGTGCACGGTGTGTGAGCAGTTTTTTATTCTTTGGGCTACCATTCACGTCAATTAAAACCGGAGAAGACAGATGTGAATATTACTGTTACTGATAGTTACACAGTTACAGATAAAGTAGGCAAATAAATAGATACACATTGTTCATGCAAACAGTGCACTTTACGCAGTTTTTATTGAATGTGATAGGTCCCAATGTATTAAAGATTGTACAGCTTTAAAAAAAAAAAAAAATCTTTTATCTGCAAGCACTTCATAATGTGAAAGGCGAATAGATGAGATACGCAAAAAATGTGTAGGCCTTATATCTTCTACAAACACTGTCTCGATTTCAATAGAATGCTGGTGTGTAAACATGTTCCTTTTGCAAATACTTAAGCAATTAAAAAAAAATTTCAAATTATCCCCCCCCCCCCAAGAAAAAAAATTTAATTGTAGCATTACTGAGTTTTTAATGAGTTTACTAAAGGCGAACCAAGGTAGACGTCATCAGTATCGGAGTCTTTATTATTTCCCGTTCTCTGCTGTGAATGACTTTGTTGCATATATGCGAGTTACCATTCCCTTCTATCTTCAATCACGTTCATTATCTGCTACCGATGTTTTTCAAACGGCCAGTACACGGCTATCAGCTGCGCGCGCATCGCATCCTCTTTCCTCCCCTTTCTCCGGCATTTCCGCTACAAGCTTCCTCGCGTTGAGACTTGCCGAGATAACCGCCCTTAGGAATCACTTTAGGACACAAGTCGTGTATACGTTTTCGCCGTATTCTTTTGTGCTTAACCTGTGACCGAAGTTTGTTGCTCTAGTTTAAATATATCCTGTATATTTGCAGCCTGATGTGTGGTAAATGTTTCCATACTATGTATATGTTAAAAACTTCCATTACAGTTAAGAAAGATTACTTAAATTTTTTACATTTTTACAGTGCAGTGTAGACTTACATATAATATTATAAAAATAATGTTCCAAAACTTAGCAGCAAAACTGAATTGGTTTGATTGTTCATATAAACTAAAGCACAATTTATACTTACTAAATTATCGGAAACTGGACTTAGTTCCATTCAATCAATCCTCAAAAACATAGATCCCAATGATCTATTAAAACAGTTCTTTTTTTTATGAAAGACATACGTACAAAATTTCTTCTGCATATCACATTATATTTTTTGTATAAAAGAATGCTGCACAAAAAAGTGTTTTTGCATATTCAAGTTTGTTTTTGTGTTATTCACTGAAGTTGGGTTCACGTTTATTTCAGTTCCTCATTGTCACTTATGAATTGTAGTCATTAGGTGGATAACAATGAGTTGTGACACGATATGCGGTGAGCTGAACGGGAAGTATTAATAAATGGTTAATAAATTCGTCAATTGACTGTAAACCAGATTATGGACTCGAAGAAAATGGCTTACTGTTGATAAAGAAAGAAAAAACTATTAAGCTGACATGCCAAAACATGGCGGAAATGCGCTCCGACTGTCTTTTGTTTTCCACTCGACCAAAACGACTTCTGCATCAACTTTCGGGGGCCGCGGTGGTGTAGCGGCTAGACTACTCGCCTCCCACAAAGGCGAACCGGGTTCTATTTCCGCCGGGGACGCTCCCGAATTTTCGAACGAGGAAATCGCGCCGGACGATGCCGCTGGTCGGCGGGTTTTTCTCGGGGATCTCCTGTTTCCCCCGACCTTGCATTCAGGCGCTGCTCCATACCTAGATTCACCGTTTTCGGCACCTCATGACCTCAAAGTTAAGAGCTTTAGAAATTCCTCGATTAATAGATTACGGAGTCGCTGAAAAATGTAAATATCGCAGCAACGAGCTCCTGTTGACGAAACAAAATATATTACTGAGCTGACAATATAAAAATTGCGGAAGTGCGTTCCTATTGTCTGTTGTTTTCCACTCGACCAAAACGACTTCTGCGGCAGCGGTCGGAAGCATTTTAGCGATTACCATTGTCCCGCAGGTACGAAGGTCTTTTCACGGTAGTGATCAGTAGGCTACGGCCATTTGTTTGTGTGAGCTAGGAGGGGGGGGGGTGGTTGCCGTCATACAACACGAGATTTCGACTTGTCCAATTTACCCTAGGACGATTTGACGGAATTGTTCGCTACCACGAATCCCGTACTTGGCATGTAGCGAACACAGAAATAAAACGTTGCCTCATCACACGAAAAAAAAAAAAAAATCGTCCCCTCGTTCCCGGAAACTCTCATCATCGTCAATTTTTTCCAGCAAATGTTGGCGAAAGAGTTCTGCTCGCGTCCCGGTCTGCTGGTTTCATGTTGACGTAACTGAATTTTTTTCCCCCGCGCGCACGAACCCACGCGGAGTAAAACGTTCGTGCATGAGCTCGTGAGTTTGTATATCGATTCAAACCGGCCTCGATTTGCTCCGCCACGCTCGCCATCTTGGTCGAGGACAACACAGACTGTCTGAACATGCCGTGTGTTTGGGGAACACTCGAAGTTCGCGGAAAGAATCCGCACACGCTAGACTTCAACACTCCACCAGCGGCTTTCTCTCGCTTACTGGCGGCGTGGCGTGTCTTTGCGGGAAGACAATTTCCTCTACTCGACTGGCCAATCAGAATTCGGCAACTTCAGTATTGCGCGTCTGTGATTCGCGCGCAGACACCTAAGACTTGGTAATACGCAAATCGTCCAATAACCAAAGTGGATCTGAGCTGAAGTGTTACGAAATATAACTGGTCGCAAAATCTTTTCGCGAAAAACAGGTGCCTCAAGTCATGTGCACTCTGTGTTGGAGCCTCATATATCTTATTGGTAGGGCCAGTGACTTTTCGCGTAAAAATCGGAGCACACAGTAGACTTCAATACCATATACACACCTCAGCTGTTGTTATACCTCCATTGTCTGCTTGTGCCGTGTCCGTATTTGGCCAAGCCACTCAGGACTAAGTAACTCCGACACTGAACCTTCGTGATTCGTACGCAAACGGTTAACACGGGCCGGAACATTTTTTTAGCCGATCAAAGAAGCTGGGCGACCCTACAGAGCTTTGAACTGTATCTTGTCTCGAAATCTTTTCGCGAAATATCACTGCCCCTAGCTACAACGTATTCGCTTTCAAATGAAACCTCCCCAGACACACACCGGAAACATTTGCGACGGAACTCGACCCGGGAGAATTTTTAATTGCCCTCGGAGCGAGAAATTATCATTCTTCGTATCGGCCGGAGAACGTTTTTGCCGAGGGGCGATCGTTCGACGTGTCGCTGCAAGAACAAAGGACCCCGATACAGCGACATTCTGAGGACCTCTTTGCCTCGGAAAAATGCTTCTTTGGGGGGTCAGAGCACAAGGGACGTCGACAGGAGAACGCGGGGAGGAATAAACAAGCTCTTTCTTGGCGTGTGTTCGATTTTATTTCCCACGCAAAAAAAATGAATAGGATCTCGGGGGGGAATTCTTTTATGATATTTTTAATTGGGTCTGCATGTCACGGAGCCACTCCCCCCTCCACCACAAATTGATTCAATGGTAGCAGAAGCCGGCGCTAACGCAGATCGTCTGGAAAAAGGGGGTGGGGATGGAAGGCGTAGCGTTACAAACTCTGCGACTTCAAGGGATCCGCCACAAAAGTTGACTTCGGAAAAATTTTATGTAATTCCCCAGNCAACACACATACCTTCCCACTCAACAAGAGCCTTGTCGTAATCCGCGCGGACACGTGCGTCCCTCTCAAACGTGACGAGCAGCCTTGGCCGTTGCCCGCGCGAGAAATAACATTCATCAAGCGTCGCGTGTTCACGACCGAGAAACGACCAGCTACACGTAGCGAACAACCCTCTTCCCCGTCGGACATACGTCCCGAGGGCGATGGGAAGAAAATGCTTTTTTTTTTTTTAAACGCCGTTGTCCAATTTGACGCCAGACGACGCTTGTAGTACCAGAAATTTCCCGACTCCCTCGATACGAAATACTGCGGATTAGTTATTTACGACTTGAATATGAGGAGGAAACTATTTCACAAACAAAGGAAATCTCAGCGACACCGAAGTTTTAAACACGGTGAATTTATGTGAAGTAATCGTTTTAGAGAGCTTCACTGATATCAAGTTAACTGACGATGTGGAATTTAATTAATCAAAAAAGTGTACACATTTTAATTTTTTTTTTTTTAATTCTGGCGGCCGTCTGGCAGGGGCTGATACGTGTTTCAGGCTGAAGCTGTTGGGTTTGAATCCCATTTAATCCATGGCAGACATTGTGTGCGAGCTGGTTTCAGATGTTAACGTTCATGTTATTTTTCTTGTCAAAGCTCCCTCCTCCTACCACAATATAAAAGCAGTGGGGATTGGGGAGGAAATTAATTAATCCCAGGGAAATTTTTTTCTCTTTCCACTCAGAATACAAATCCCGAGCTCTTAAGGAGCATCCCTAGTTGTCATATAGAACTCATTGTAAACAGTCGATACTATTCTGTTTAAAAAAAAACTTAGGAATATTTTAACGTAAATACTTTCTCTAGGTCGAAAATGAAAGTCGATATTTTGTTGCCATTTGGTCATTGAAACATAAATGTGGTCGTCGAAAAGTTTCAAAATCAGGAGAGAAAGAAAAAATTCTGTAAGTAGCCCTTTTGTTTTCAGTACTTATTCTTCCGCGAAAAAAAAGGTGTTTTTAAACTATAGCGACAATGTTATACCTTTTCTGTACAGTTTGCTGCATTAAAAGGTTATACTCGCGCTTTATAATTCTGAGGAAACAATACACACGCGAAGCTTGTTTACGCTATTCCCCTATGACCGGACGTAGCCTTGCGGCGTTTAATCGTTTACTGGGGAGTCCTCTTAACCCACTCGTACCCGGTACTTCAACGTGTACATAACGCACATACAGGGTTTTTTGACTGGTACTGTACAGTGTGCGTTTCAGTGATCAAAGAACTTCCCTGTCGATAACTGATTCCTAGGGGCAGTGATATTTCGCTGAAAGATTTCGAGACGAGATACAGTCCAAAGCACTGTAGGGTCGCCCAGCTTCTTTGATTGGCTGAAAAAATGTTCCGGCCCGTGTTAACCGTTTGCGCACGAATCACGAAGGTTCAGTGTCGCAGTGTCCTGAGTGGCTCGGTCACAGACGGACACGGCACCAGCAGCCAATGGAGGTATTACAACAGCTGAGGTGTGTATATAGTATTGAAGTCTACTGTGTGCTCCGATTTTTACGCGAAAAGTCACTGGCCCTATGACTAGTCATGTTTATATTAACCTCCATTTCCGCGCCGTCTGCGCTCGAGTAACAGATGGAAAACGACGCAAGCAAGAGGTAATTTTATTCCTGTAACGTTGCAGTCTTGGGAAATATTCATAAACCCTATACAAAGAAAGCGTGTTCTTAAGGGCATAAAGCGCGAAAAATGAACCTAGGGCAGCATTACAAGCAACGGTCAATTTATTTTCGACACACTATTTTCTAGCAACTTTTTTATATTTTTAAGTTAATTTATGTGACTAATGTGGAGTAATGGTAAAATTAACTTTTATTTTAGTGGAACTAGTAGGCCTAACATAGAAACGAACACCGTTTTTTTTTTTTAATTTCTCAATAAACGAATTTCCTGATTCAAACTAAATATTTTTGAGCAAGAATTATATATATATTTATTGATGTAAGATAATTAATATTTGCTTCTTTAGTAAAAAAATTACGTAGCTGGAGGGTTAAAGTAATATATTTCCTGCCTTGAATGGTTTTATTTTTGAATATAAACTCCTTTGAAATTATAACATTTAACTTTTGAACGTACCGAAAAAAAAGTGATCTGTAATATTCTCAAGCCTTATATAGATGCGATGTATGTTGATTCCATGCAGAGGAATATAAGAAATAATGTCAAGTCTGTTTTAAACTTAATACATGATGCTACGTCATGACTTTAAAAAAACTATCTCACCCATGGGCGCAACGTTTTTTTTTAAATAAATATTTAATTTTTAGTTCTGTCGTATTAATAAATTTCATTTGTTTCCAAGAGCACAACATAAATACTATNAAAATAAATATTTAATTTTTAGTTCTGTCGTATTAATAAATTTCATTTGTTTCCAAGAGCACAACATAAATACTATTTTATTTATATTTCTCAAACTGAAATTTGAAATAGGAGTAAAAAAGTTGCAATATTACGATTACAGTGTATTTCTTAGAAATAATCCTTTAGGTTTTGAATTTTTACAAGAAACCTTTTGCAGTCCTACGAAAGGTTATTTAGATAACTGGGTTTCCAAGTACTTTTCTTCTAAAAGTACAAAACAATATGGCTTTGTTTATTTTGTTGTTTCAACTTAAGCTTGGAAACAATAGGAATTTCNTCTTCTAAAAGTACAAAACAATATGGCTTTGTTTATTTTGTTGTTTCAACTTAAGCTTGGAAACAATAGGAATTTCGTTGTAAATTAATTTTTTTTTTGTTTATAATTTTTGTCGTTACAATATGCATCCACAAAATTATTAACGGAGTTATTTGTAGTAAACAAAATACCTTAGACTTTCTGTGTTTGAACAATTATTTTATACTAGAAACAGCCACAAACTGAAGATCTATATTGTGAAGAAAGAATGAAGTTTCAAGGCCAGGTATGAACAGCGAGCCTTAAGTTATCCTCCGAGTGGGTGGAATTTATGAAAATTGGTGATTGGTAGGATATAATTAGTTGTGTGTTGCTGAAAACTCGTAACGATGCTAACTTGTTATTATCATCTGCATAAAGCACTGTTCTTACAAGTAGAAAAATTAAGCGTGTCATTGAAAGGTAATTTTCGAGACCTATGAAAGTCTGTAATTGTATCACAGAACCTTTTTTATATTTTTACAAATAAATTTTAAAAAACTAATTGGGAATATCATTATTGTAAACTTTAAGTAAATGAGAATAAACTAAAAGAAAACCTTTCTGCGGAAATTGTAAAATGAATTTCAACATGGCAATACTTTACAATTCAAGTTTATTTAAAACAATGGAGGTCATAAACAATTTTTATTATAAAAATGGTTTTGTAAAGGTACAATATTTAAGTTTTAAGAGGTACAAGAAAATCATCGGCAAACTGTTTCCAAATAATTGTTTTTAAAACGTACACGGTAGAAAAAATGTGTAGCTTTAACTGAGAAATTGTTTGTTATTTTACAAATGCTTGNTTGTTTTTAAAACGTACACGGTAGAAAAAATGTGTAGCTTTAACTGAGAAATTGTTTGTTATTTTACAAATGCTTGTACTAGTACAAAGATTTCTCTTGTAAAACTACAAGGGCCGTGTTTGTAATAGACCTCAAGAAATGTTTGTACTATACCGACCCGTATCCACGAGCTTCAGCAAAATGGCGGACATTCAACAACGTTGCTGTTTGCTCGTGCAAAAAGAAATGTATTGCGAGTTTTAATAAAGTAAACACTTACAATTACTTAAATAATCCTAAGAAAACGACAATTTCAATAAAACGTGACCGTATTACTCATTAACTGATAATGTTTCCTAGCTACACAGAACTCTTAAATCGTCTTTCAAGACCTCGTTGATAAGAGCCGTCCAAATCTCTCCACTCAACAACAGAACTCTAGAAATGAATTAAATATATTCTTATTAATCAAATACCATCCTAATATTTTGTAGGTAGTTGCAGTTGTATTTACTATGAAAATAAATATTCAACCCGGAAGTCAAGTTGGTCTTGTGGTTAAGGGTGCTGGCTAATAGCAGAAGAAGTGTGGGTTCTATTCCCCGTGCATTCTCCGTGCTGGCAAAGTGTGATTCTTTTCCATATATTATATTTAGAATTTTTTTTTTAGATATTCTTTGTTATTAATTCATTACATCTGTTTTATAGAAGAATTTTATGTACAGTTCACAATAATTTAAGTTGTAATACAAGTCTATCGTTTGTAATATTACTATAATATGTTTTGCATATTTTACAAGAGAAATGTTTGTAGTTTATACAAAGGATTTTATTGACAACTGGGCTTCAAAAGTTATTTCTTGTAAAAGTACAAATAATTTTTTATAATGTATGTATAATTTTTTTTCGTGTAAAGCAATATCTCAGTTACAAATGAAAAAATTATTATTACTTATACTTTAAAGATTATTATAAGGTTGCAAGATTTATTAATTTTTTGATTGTCAGTTCAAACGATGCCTTCTCTCATGATCCTGCCTCCTTTCTATTTCCTTGAATCAAGCTAAAATTCTCCGTTGCCTATATGTAGGTCCAGTGACTTTTCACGTAAAAATCGGAGCACACAGTAGACTTCAATACTCTATACACACCTCAGCTGTTGTTATANCTTTTCCATATATTATATTTAGATTTTTTTTTTTTTTAGATATTCTTTGTTATTAATTCATCACATCTGTTTTATAGAAAAAATTTATGCACACTTCACAATAATTTAAGTTGTAATACAAGTCTATCGTTTGAAATATTACTATAATATGTTTTGCATATTTTACAAGAGAAATGTTTGTAGTTTATACAAAGGATTTTATTGACAACTGGGCTTCAAAAGTTATTTCTTGTAAAAGTACAAATAATTTTTTATAATGTATGTATAATTTTTTTTTTGTGTAAAGCAATATTTCAGTTACAAATGAAAAAATAATTATTACTTATACTTTAAAGATTATTATAAGGTTGCAAGATTTATTAATTTTTTAATTGTCAGTTCAAACGATGCCTTCTCTCATGATCCTGCCTCCTTTCTATTTCCTTGAATCAAGCTAAAATTCTCCGTTGCCTATATGTAGGTCCAGTGAATTTTCACGTAAAAATCGGAGCACACAGTAGACTCAGGACTAAGTAACTACGAAACTGAACCTTCGTGATTCGTGCGCAAGCGATTAACACGGGCCAGAACATTTTTCAGCCAATCAAAGAAGCTGGACGATCTTACAGTCTTTTGGACTGTATCTTGTTTCGAAATCTTTTCGCGAAATGTCACTGCCCCTAATAATTAAATAAATTATAAACTTTTATGAAATGGAGTGAAAAATCTTATATACAGGTAAAGTATATGCTCAGTACGGACTGGAAAAATTTAAATGATGGTTGCCACGATAGAATAAACTTTAAAAAAGTTAGAGAAGGGACCATATTAAAATTATACAAAGCAATGTCAATAACAATTACAGTGTACAGANACAGGTAAAGTATATACTCAGTACGGACTGGAAAAATTTAAATGATGGTTGCCACGATAGAATAAACTTTAAAAAAGTTAGAGAAGGGACCATAATAAAATTATACAAAGCAATGTCAATAACAATTACAGTGTACAGAAATTAAACATACCTATTAATAAAAAGAAGGATGCGATAAGAATACAAATAGTGGCAATTAAGTTCAAAGGAAGTTTATCAGGTCACACAAAATAGAATCGAAAGAGAAACACGTAAATAAAGTCATAAATTCATAAAAAAAATTTAATAAGAAATTTATATATTCATATAATACGATAAATGCCGTTTACGTGCTAAGTATATAGATAACGTTAAGGAAAGCCCTATCTCAAAGTAGTAGTCGACATTTTCTTCTGAACTAATTCCAAAACTGATATGGGGCCACGTACATTAATGTTACATTCCACAGAAACTGACTTTTTTTATTTAAACAATACCATTTATACGTTTGTTTTAACAACAACGTGCCTAAAGAAAGTTACAAAATTAATGGTGGCCATTGCTATGAAATTAGTCTCTATGGCCAATTAATGATTCCAATTATTTTTATGTCACTGCTGTGATGGCTTGCCGTTTTCCACGCATATAAAATCCCATGCGTTGTATTACACGGTTAACCGAATAATTTTTACAGTCTCTTCGTTCGATTTTAAGTAACTATAATTACTTAATTATGACGCTATTCCTTGAGCATAACGCATTATGAATAGGGCTAGGAACTAATTTCGTGAGCTGCGATTATAAATTATTTACGTTAAATTAAAACTTTAGCTTTTCCAGTCTCATTTGGTTTTACGGTATTTTTATTCATGCGCCGTTGAATTAAGTGATTATAATTTTGTGTGGCCGGTGGCTACCGACAGGAGTTTCCCTAAAGTTTCTTTTTACACTTTTGAAATAAGAGCAACGTGTTTCGTCCAGTCGGTATTTTTTTTTTTTTATCTGATGCCTGCGGATGGGACCTCCTAAAGACAAGGGATCGTGTCGAAAAGGTTTTTAGCGCGAAGAGGACGATGAATGAGGGAGAGGTAGCCTGGAGCTAATCTGAGACCTTCGATACGACGGACAAGCAGTTTAAGGCGCCGGTCTACCTGGAACATTTTCCCACGTTTAGGCCGAGAACCGCGAGAGCGATAAGGGCGACACTGCCGCGCGCATCAAGTACGCCATCGCCGCTAAGCGCAAGGCTCTGAACTGGCGTGCAGTGTTCTCGTCGTGCTGCGTGTACCTATGGGACTTTCAGCGGTGACCATATAATTTTATTAGTGGGAGGTCTTTAGGAAGGTTCAATGCAGGCCCCTATAGTAGTTTTTTTATGTATCTGATATGTGCATTTTGAGGTACAGCGCCTTGGAAAGGCCGTTTTTGGCGGTTTTGGAGTACTCTGAATTGATGTTTCTAATGTACGTGATATTTTGAAAGTACTTAACAGCCCTCGTATGAAGTGTGTGTTCTTTTCGTAGATCAGCACGTTGGACGCACGCTTAATAGTTTCGTTGAGAAACGTGTATTTCGAACACTCTGCTACGCAGTTCAAGCGTCAGGTAGACGAGCGCCTTAACGTTTGGTTACAGGGTCTGGGCAAGAATCTACAATATATGAACGTGTATGAAGAGACTACGGAAGGAAGTAAGGGGAGTGGGTGAACGCTAACTCGTGTCAGACATGCGATCTTTTCGACAACGGGATTTTATACTCGTGTGTAAGCACGTGCCATACCGCGCAGGGGCCGCGGTGGCCGAGTGGTTAGACTGCCCGCCTCCCACCAAGGAGGCGAACAGGGTTCAATCCCCGGCCGGGCCACTCCCGGATTTTCGCAAGTGGGAATCGTTCCGGTCGATGCCGCTGGTCAGCGGGTTTTCTCGGCGATCTCCCATTTCCCCGCCCTCGCATTCCGGCGCTGCTCCGTTCTCACTTCATTTCACTCTCACCGGCTCTCAAGACCTCGTTGTTAAGAGCCGCCTAAATCTCTCTCATACCGCGTAATTAAGGACAAATGTCACGATAATTTTTTATTTCATTATCTGAAAAATGTTTACTTGAGGACCACAAAAATGTAAATATTTGTATAGTCTATTCGCGGTAAAGTGATCACTTTGAAAACCCTCTCATTTGGGATAATAGTAAATAAATATTTTTTATTTTAACGATAGACGTTAACTTCCGAGTGCGGTGGAATATACACACTATGGTTTATTACTTACATGGCAAATATTTATTTAGAAAGGTGGTTAAATGACAAAAAAAGGATTGCAAGGAAAAAGTAACTAGGGCCTCAAAAGTGCTCACGGTACCGTCAACAGCCTAAAGTCAAATGATTCTAGTTCCCAAAATATAGCACCGAAAAGTCGAAAATTTAGGAATATGGGAGCCCAAATTTCTGTGCTCCTAATTAACTTTGCCAAATAAATCACCTGTCCTGTGATCCACATTATATACACTGCATTTTAAGTAAGTATCAAGGGTATTTAACAATGGGTACTCTGGTACTGGTATTCTGACCCTTTTTTAAAATATGTATTGGTGTTTTTTTTCCCCCAACACACACATCTTTCATCATCCAACAGAAACTAATAAATAGTCTAATAGTAAGGTGGATGCCTAAAACCCTCCAGTCGCATTTTTGAATGTTGTTCTTAAAATCTTCAGTCAGCGTTAAATCAAACCAATCCACTGAGGCAACTAAAAACCTATCTTTATTTAGTTATTTTTTCTTCGCGAGATTGCTTTTAGCCCTGCCTTGCATTTCACAGCACGTTATTGAAGTTTTTTTTAACTAGTTTTCAGAATGTCGTTGCGGAATTGTGTGCCGGCTCATATCGTAAATAAATCACTTTAAATGTAAAGTGACCAAGAATTCACGCAGTGCGTCTTAACCCCTTAACCTACACATTAATTTTTCATTCCAGGTGTTGCAAATGAAGAGATTTTTGGTCTGACAAGTACTTGCGAATTCGTTGTAATAACGTACTTGGTGGAAACTGTAGATGAATTTCTATTGGTATGAGGCATCGGCAGCAACCAATAATAAAATCTTGCCACGCAAGCAGCAACCAATAGAATTAACCGGTAAAGAGACGCTGTGTGTGTCGGTGCTGGCTTCTGACCTTGTACAGAACTCACCACGAATTTACATATTTTGCAACACGTTATATGTGAACGAGTATACTCGGGATAAAATATTAAGGGGTTACGTTAACTATTTCATAAGTACAACTAGTTGATAATACCGTGGAAGTAGCAGACGGGAATTTTGGGTTTTTACGTGGCACAGTTGCGCAAAAGGAAAGTGCCGTGGAGTTAATGGAATCTTCTGACCGTAGAGGGATAATGAACACAGGAAATGAACATAGTGCTCGTAATGAACGAGTTTGAATAGAGACCAAGGGCGAATAAAAATAAAAATGTTCTGTAATAACTAGGTAGTAATGATTTTGAAGGGGAATATATAATATTTCCATTGATAACTACCTAGCCCACCTTTCGTAAGGCGTAATTTAAACTCATCTTAGTCCATTTAATTTTGGTTTTAAGAACCTCTTATAGTTGTTAGTGAAGTTCTTCGAACTCTCGAATGTTAACATTCACTATTGGTAGGGGAATCTGATTTCCACGAAAATATTTCTTGAGTAGTTGTATTTGAGAACTCTTTTAGCCCAGATTCGCTTTCGCGATTGGACGATTAACACATTACGCATCTTAGGCGTCTGCTTATGAATCACATGTGTTCATTTTCAAAGTAGGCTACATCTGGTTGTCCACCCAAGTAAAAACATGTCTTCTCGTCAACGTGGCCAGTAAACAAAGAAACACTGCTGGAATATTAGTAAGCCGTTGAAANAAGTAAAAACATGTTTTCTCGTCAACGTGGCCAGTAAACAAAGAAACACTGCTGGAATATTAGTAAGCCGTTGAAACGTACAGTTTATTCACAGTAACTTTACGCTTTTTGAACAGAAACTTTGAAAAATCACCCCATGCAGAACGTGTTTGGTAGTTTTATTAATATGCCATATATAGATACCTGAAAAATTCGCGAGTTCAATTACCTGCAGGCTAAACCCTACAGTCTTATGTACTAATATTGCGATATCAATTTTACATTGGTTGTCAGCTGTCACAGTGGAAGGCGACAATTGGACACCGTTCTCCAGGAGGTGTCAAACACCGTGTGGACCAGCGACTTCAGTTATATAAAAGCACGTGTTTTGAATTCTAGCTTGTCTTAAAATGAATTCGCGAATTCTTCCGGTGTCTAGCCATGTATAACAAGCGTTTTATACATGTGTTAAAATAAATAGGCTATATATTACTTTTGGTGAAATTAAACTTTTACTTATATTTTACCTGTAGATTGTATTTGATTTCTTATTTATATTAATAAAAATATAAAATAGCTGTGTTGGTAATTTCAGTAATAAAAAGTTCTCATGCGAAATATTATTCACCTGAGTGAGCACAAATTCAGTGTGTTGTCCCTTTAGCCTAATTTTCTTGACTAAGTTAAGCTTTGTTCGCGTGGGGCGGAGGAATAGCCTGAAAGTAGAACTTCAGTAGGGCTTCAGAAAAGTTTGAAAAAACCATGAATGGACTATATGTAGACACCTGAAAAATTCGCGAGTTCAACGATCTGTAGGCTATAATACATTGCCGTATGTAAAAATAATGCAAATATCACTGTTAATTGGTTCCTTGTTGTATTAGCGGAAGACGGTGATTCGGTCTGCATTTTACTGTGTATTTATTATTGGCTCAGAGTNTGTATTAGCGGAAGACGGTGATTCGGTCTGCATTTTACTGTGTATTTATTATTGGCTCAGAGTGGTCCAGGAGGTGCAAACTAACGGGGGGACCAATAGCATTAGCCATACGAACGTACGAGGTTTTGAATTCTAGCTTGTCCCGAAATTAAAACGCGAATTTTNCATTAGCCATACGAACGTACGAGGTTTTGAATTCTAGCTTGTCCCGAAATTAAAACGCGAATTTTTCAGGTCTCTATCTACTAGTATATGGCGTTGAAAACCAGCCTAGCCTGCCTGAAACTCGTTTCGCAAAACATCAGGCGTCCCTAACTATAAGATCTNATATGGCGTTGAAAACCAGCCTAGCCTGCCTGAAACTCGTTTCGCAAAACATCAGGCGTCCCTAACTATAAGATCTGCATCGATTTCCAACTAAATAATTTCGTGCGTGCAGTGGTTAAGAAACTTGAATATTTCGCTGGTTCATTCCGGGGAAGGGCAACAATAAAAGAACTGTTACATAAAGGTCACTTGTGTGATTATTTCACGCTTTATTCCGCATCGCCTGAAGAACCTTGAACCAATAATAAACCGGAAGAAAAATATAGGCCTAGTCACAGCATCTCACTATGACATGAAATAAATAATGATCAGTTGATACTTGTATGGTCTTTCATAAGACTGTGAAATATAGCCTAAAGGTCGCTCAATTAGCATATTTTTCAGCTCTCTTCTGAGTGCACGTGTTTGCATTAATTACGCAAACATTTGAAATAATGTCACTGATAAATATTTAAATTAATTATAACTAGTAATATAATTTTTATCTAGTAATTTATATTGTAACTGAATCCTAGCAAGATTTCTAGCATTTAAATTGCACAGTTGGTGTTAATAAGTATTGTAGTACTGAAGGCAGTACAACTTTAATTTTAAAAATAAATTGTTGTGTATTTTGCACCAAATATTTATCAATGCGATCTTTTAAAACTGTGAGTTAGTTATACATGGACATAGAAACACTATAATATTACTTGCATAGATACCAAAAAGGATATAATTATCTATGAATGTTCAGATCGTATACGTGTTATTGGATCTATAATGGCAATAATCTGCGTTTTACTGTGAAGGACTGTACGATCTGGCATTTATATCTATGCCATAAGTGCGATATTGAGGCAGTTATTAAAAGTTTCTTAATACCTGCATGATACTGTCCGTTTTATGTTTTTGCGGCGAAATGACGTTCAACTCAGCGACGAGGGCATTTTTAAACTAAGCTAATTCGCCACTTTCAGTGAACCGAAAATACTAAACATTCTCTCTCCTGGCCATGTCGAGAGCGAGAGAACACTACGGATACTTTTTTTTTTTTTTTTACTAGACACGTGCAAAATCCTCGTTATCTTTTAGTAACATGCAAGTCNTTTTTTTTTTTTTACTAGACACGTGCAAAATCCTCGTTATCTTTTAGTAACATGCAAGTCTTCGCTACGCTGTGCGCATTTGAGCACAGTTCTTGATATAATTGGCTGTTCGCCTTTGTATTGAGTCATTCACCCGCGTGGTCGCGTTACATGTCTCTCCACTATTTNCACTTTCAGTGAACCGAAAATACTAAACATTCTCTCTCCTGGCCATGTCGAGAGCGAGAGAACACTACGGATACTTGTTTTTTTTTTTTTACTAGACACGTGCAAAATCCTCGTTATCTTTTAGTAACATGCAAGTCTTCGCCACGCTATGCGCATTTGAGCACAGTTATTGATATAATTGGCTGTTCGCCTTTGTATTGAGTCATTCACCCGCGTGGTCGCGTTACATGTCTCTCCACTATTTANTTGATATAATTGGCTGTTCGCCTTTGTATTGAGTCATTCACCCGCGTGGTCGCGTTACATGTCTCTCCACTATTTAGTTTTTATTACTGGTAGAATGAAAATCTTTGGCGTGCCACGCAGATTGCCAACGAACAGCAGAATTCAAGCGAGATTACAGAATTTTGCAGTTTAGCGTGCTGCCAGATGATAACGCGCATTTTGCAGGGCCAGTCTCCGTCGCGTATTCACTGCCCCAGAACTTTTCCCTTGTTGGCTGCTTATCTTCGAGTTGGAGTGAGGATATGTGGTGCGCGTATTTGATAAGTTGTCCGTGCGTGATTACTAGAGTCCTGCAAAACTCGCGTTATTATTTGGCAGCATGCTAGACTATTCCGTCCTGCACCTACTTGAGTGTAATTCGTGATGATTTCGGATAGTGGCAACTATGTGTAGAGACCTGAAAAATTCGCGAGTTCAACGACCTGCAGGCTGAACTCTACAGCCTTATATACAAATATGCCGATGTAAACTGCACGTTGGATGTCTGCTGTCACAGTGGAAGGCGACGATTGGTTTAGCGTTTCCCAGAAGGTGTCAAAAACCGTGTGGTTCAATGGCTCATGTTGTATAAACACACGTGTTTTGAATTCTAGCTTGTCCCAAAATGAATCCGCGAATTTTTCAGGTATATAACTATATAGCGTCATTAACGTGTGTGATCATTCCAGTGTAGCTTTATTGCTCAACCGTTTAGTCTTTAATGTAGACTAAAAGCGCCCTTGGGGCATGCGTCACAAGTTGCGGGCCATTGGTAGATATCAGACGTGCATACTACGTCTTGGAATTTAGTCTGAAGTCACAAAATAATGCGAATGGTGCAGGTCCCCAATAAATATATATTGAAGTGTGAAATGNTTGGAATTTAGTCTGAAGTCACAAAATAATGCGAATGGTGCAGGTCCCCAATAAATATATATTGAAGTGTGAAATGTAGCCAAATAGTTTACACTCTGACTACTGGGCACTCGGCAGACATATTGGAAACTAATTTTTACTGCAAACTTTTGTGGCACTCGTATGAAGCTGTATCTGTTGTGAGCACTGTTACTTTCGTTTTAAAACGACAAAGAAATTTCCATCATATTAATACCTAGAGACCTCAAAAATTCGCGGTTTCATTTCGGGACAAGCTAGAATTCAAAATGTNAATTTCCATCATATTAATACCTAGAGACCTCAAAAATTCGCGGTTTCATTTCGGGACAAGCTAGAATTCAAAATGTTGTACGTTTGTGTTGCTTATTGTATTGGTGCACCCGTCAGTTTACACCTCCTGGACAACTCTGAGCCAATAATAAACACACAATAAAATTCAGACCAAATCACCGTATTCCGCTAATACAACAAGCAACCAACGAACAGTGATATTTGCTTGATTTTACATACGACCATGGAGTTTATATAGCCTACAGGTCATTGAACTCACGAGTTTTTTTTTATGTCTTTACTAATACCACATAATTACAAATGGATCGTATGGATAAACGATTAAAGACAACCTTGTATTATCACATCTCATCAGAGAATACGCAGAACTGGTACTGGTACTGGAACTGGTACTGAGAAACAAGTTGTAACAGGTTCTGTTTTCGCAATGGTGTTGGGTAAGTTATGGTTAAGCGCACCTGTTTTTCGCGAGAAGATTTCAGGTCAAGTTGTGAACTATTTTCGTGATTGTATCATTTTAATTGTTACGCGTCTTATCTGTCTGCCCACTAATCACGAGCAGTAAGTATTGGAGAAACTTAATTCTGATTGGCTCACTCATGTAACATATTCTCTTTACTCAAATGCCAGCGGCCAATAGCCAGAATAATTCTGCAAGTGTTGAAGTTTTGCCTCTGCGTAAACATTTTCGTAAAAAACAGGTGGCCCTAGTTTTGGTTGCTCTTGTCTCACGTGTTAATGGTCTGCCTAAAAACAGAAGATCTGAGAGATTCATTCAGAGAGAAAACTGAAGAGCTGTGCATTCACTTGGAAGCAAGAAATATAATGGATAAGAAGATTGGAGGATTTTGACAAATGGAATCGGCGAAATTCTGATGACCCATAAAAGGGTACTCAGGTAAAGGCTTCAACAAGTGTAAGTCGGAGCACTCTTGATTGCGAGGAGGGCAGGTTTTTAAAGAGAAAACCGGTAGAATACCGAATTACGGCAAGTTAGAAAAGGCCCGAAGAGACCAAGAGGAGAAAGTGCCGTTAACTGTCTTACTCATCAGAGTACAGTTGCAGTGCGGGAGGATGGAGGGTGTGCCGGCCTTCGGGGCCTTAAAAACCTGATCTTGTATATACACACGCATTCACTAACATCTTTACATGCTTATTAAAAAAAAGTGTCACAATATTTAAAATAAAACTGTAAGACGGTTTAATGACAGTAGCTAATATTTAAAAATGTTAAAATTTATATAAAGTCACAAACAGCAAAATATTAAGGCTATATAATCTGCGTCGTTTATATGAGAACCTATTGCAGTGATATTTCTCTGAACTACAATAAATTACACCGTTCACTTACAAAATAGTGGGTCTTCGCATGAACAACCATTTCAACATTATATGCTACAGTTCACTAGCACCATCGTCACATTAATCAATAGTCAGGAAAAAAAATAAAACACCCTTTTTGTGTGTCTTTTAAGTGCTTTAAGAACAATTTTTCTTAGTCCACCACAGTCTAAAAAAATATATATAAAAATTTATTTATACTTATGTTACGTCGAAGAACGTTTTTCATGTTCAGTGCTAATTTCAAGAAAAAGCTAAGAGTTATTCCTGACATGAACAATTATTATCCTGTAATAGCTGGGTTCCTGTTTACCCTAGCTTATCACCAACATATGTACGTAACGGCTTTACTGTAACGGTAAGCTTTTATACGTCAGAACCCAATTAATATGATGACACTTAACAACATCACCATCCTAAGACATGTTCGCTAAGTTAATTCCCTTAGTTTGCCCGTAAAAAAAACACACGGTCAACAATTAAACCCTAAAACTTCCAGCAGATATGCTATTTTAAAACTTCACACCACAAAAACTTAACGACTAATTCCGAACGTTATGTTCGTCCCCAGTCCGTTGCCCAAACGATTTCATGACTGCGTAATTTACGGTACCTGGTGAAATAGAAGGACGTTATTTTATCAGCTTGTTAATTACCACGCATTATTATTTTCATTACAGCCGTTAAACAATGGGGCTAAATAGAGCCATCGTTTGATGTTTTTTTTTTGGTCATCAGAAGGAGGGGAAGCTTATGCACAGGATGGAAGGGGTATACAGAAGGCCCTGCGTGTCATCATTTTAATACGTTACGGACTAAATTGTTTCGAACGGAAAAAGTTCTGAAATATTTTGTAGGTATTCCAAACGTTTGGCAAGAAAATATTATTCTATGGAAATGTGATTTTCTTACGTTTCGTAGAAGCCTACTAAACTTTCTCATTGACGTTGAAACACACTCTAGAAAAATCAATTCAAAGTTTCCTGTGCGGCAAGGAAAACCAATTCTGTAAGGCTGTTTTATTTACAGTAACAAAATATACCTTTCATTCAAAGATAAGTTTAAAGAAATATAGGTTTGCTGTTAGTAAATGTTTTCTTTATAGGTTTTTGTTTTATGGCAACACTACCTTCTTTTGTAGCCAAGAAATAAACATTATTTGTGCTGCTCTTGTTCACAGTAAAGAAAAATTTCTTCTTAACAAAAGTAACGGTTTAGCGATATCAAAGGTTTTCTATTGTACATTGTAGTTTTCCGTACGTAACGCAAACATTCGTAAGTTAATACAGTCTGCAGTTACGAATCTGCAGTTCTGCAAATGTACCGTCCTCCTGCCGACTTTTAATGTCTTCATGAAGTACATTTATCCTCCAAATCACCANTCTTGGAGCCATATTAGTTCTTATTTTTAGTGAAAATAATTTTGAAAGATGCGTTACTCCTGCCTTATTTAGCCTACTAATCACGTTTGTTCTTCAGAGTATAAATTTTCTTTACAGTGTAAATGACATTTCTCCAAATGCGCCTGCTGAACTATTGTTAACGACACTGAACAGTTATCATGGTAGTTACTATACAAGATGTTTTTTTTATTTAGACGTCGAAATTCAAACCGCAGCATCTATGGAACTAATATAAACAAAAAAATCCTGGTAACAAAATTCTTGGGAAGATCGTCTAGTATTTAAAAATGTAAGTAGAAGTTAGCCAAAACAAGGCAGGGTGTTCGCAGCTATACGTACATGCGTGCACAACAAGTTGCATACCACGAAGGCGAACGGAATTGTCGCGTCATGCGGGAAATGAAATGCAAACACTTCTGGCCACCTTTGCTACTCAATTGCTAATCCCCCGAATTGTTCATGTAGTTTGACACACAATTACTAACAAGCAACCACCAGCGGCGCCCTCTTATACTATGTACCATGTAAGTTGGCTAGATTCTATACCTCGAGTTTATGTTGTCCTTATGTGCAGCAGCTCTCCCCGCATGGCGCACCAGTTCCGTTCGCCTTCGTGATATGCAACCCGTTGTACACGCTGGTACGTGAATTTGCTGACTTCCTGCGTTGTTTTGCCTAACTACAACACGAATAACAAAAAATACTAGATGAACTTCCCAAGAATTTTTGTCACAAGGGATTTTTTGTTACATTAGTCCTTAGATGCCGTGGTTTGAATTTCGGCATGTTATTTAAAAAAAACCTTGTGTAGATCAAACCAAAATTATGTTTGTGGCAAGCCTAGTTTGCAATGGTTCGTATTCAAACAACTTTTTCTTTGCGGTAACAAATCGTGGCTTCCAGCAAAGTAAGCGTTTGTACAGTCTGCCGCAGTAGTTGATCGAACGACGTTTGCGTTTCCATCTTCGCCATCGCCTGCTGGCACTGGCGCCGCTGATATTCGCACTGCATCAAAATTATTTGCATGTCGAGGCGAACGGGATACGGGTACTCTCACGCAACACGTTGAATACAAACAACGACTTTTAAGCTCTGAAAACTAAGTTTTAAAATGTCCCTTGCCCTAAGAATTATGTTCTGAAGGAGAGCCAGTTCGTAACCTTTAGAGGCAGTGATATTCCGCGAAAAGATTTCAAGACAAGATACAGTCCAAAGCACTGCAGGGTCGTTCCGCTTCTTTGATTGGCTAAAAAAATGTTCTGGCCCGTGTTAACCGTTTGCGCACGAATCACGAAGGTTCAGTGTCGGAGTTACTTAGTCTTGAGTGGCTTGGTCAAAGACGGACACGGCACCAGCAGCCAATGGAGGTATAACAACAGCTGAGGCGTGTACACAGTATTGAAGTCTACTGTGTGCCCCGATTTTTACGCGAAAATACACTGGTCCTATCCCTACCTATAGTGTAACGCTACGTTTACCGATTTCTGAATGTAAGCTGAAATATATATCTTAGGCCTCATATTAAGAACCGTCAATACAGCCGTTGCTTATTTACCAGTGATGACCTCACGAGCAGTTTCGACGGGGAAAAAATTATTCATCTGTATAAAAGAAGAAAAAACTATTATAAAAATTTCTCAAGGTATATTCCATTTCCCTTTCACGCATTCACAGTATATTCATGCTTTATCGATTAAACTACTGAAAATTTACCCTACGTATAAAATATTTAGTAGTTTCCACGATAAATAATATATCACGCTTGTTTTGTACTTACAATCTTAAAGTACCTCACTTTTTTGGATAAATAAATTTTTTACTTATATGTTGTCCATGAATTATAATATTTCCATCATAACGAAAAAAAAATTAAAAACAGAAATATATAAAGTACGTTGGTAAATTCTTCAGAAAAATAGCATTCTATTGAGTTCTGGAACTTTTTTTCTTAAAATAAGCGTTTCTTATTTATTTAAACTATAAGCAAAAACTGGTGAAAATATGTGTAATAGAAATATTTACATGTTGTTCATGATTAAATGAGCACTTTTGCAAGTCTTGCTTGAGATATACTTTTCACCTCAATTGCATTATTCCGCCATGTGCAAAAATAATGGTACCATATGCCTCACCACTTTATTCATGCACCAGTAAAGTAAAGACGTGAAATCGCTAGAAACATAAATTCGATACCAATATACCAATTCGTATTCTAATGTGTCTAAAGCGAAAAAAAAAATCTTGATTTGCCATACATTCACACATTACACTCGCAATGGGTCTTAATTCAGAACTATTTTACTAAATTTATTGCCAAGTTAACTGGAAAACAGCATGTCAATCTATACGACAGAATATACGCAGTAAACCGGCAGTAATTATTTTTCCAAAGTTTCATTTCAAAAGTGCTCACTTTGCCGTAAACATCCTATATGTTTTATTGATTGTCCTGCGTATAAATGCGGTGCGTCGTCAATCCATGGTATGTTTTTCTATACTTGCATATACGTTTTCTTTTCGTGGCGGAATCATATGTAAGGAGTAGTCCGAAAGTAGAACATTCAACATATGAGCGTCTGTGTACAGTCCGTGGATATGCGTATTAGTAGAGACCTGAAAAATTCGCGTGTTCAATGACCTGCAGGCTAGACTCTATAGTCTTATGTACAGATATGCCGATATAAACTGCACATTGGTTGTCTGCCGTCACAGTGGAAGGCGAAGATTGGGCCAGCCTTCTCCAGGAGGTGTCAAACACCGCGTGGACCAATGGTTGACATTTTATTAACACACGTGTTTTGAATTCTAGCTTGTCCCGAAATGAGTTCGCGAATTTTTCAGGTCTCTGCGCATTAGCCACCGATGTTTGCTGATATGAAAACCGCCAACGTATTAGCTTACTATCCTAGATTGTAGTTTAGGTGGCCTACTGGTTGAAGGAATTTTGCACGTCTGAGGCCAAAAAAGCGTGGGAGCGCTAGGGGTGACCGAGACATGCGCATCGACTCTCTCTTCGCCTCTACGCGCAAAGCACTGAACTGGCGTGCAGTCTTGCCGTCGATAACGCGCCTCTGTGAGACTTTCAGCGGAGACCCTACTATTTTATGACGTTATAATAAAAATAAAGATTTGGTGCACGTCCCTATTCCTTTTTTAATGTTTTCTACCGGAATGTTCATACCTAAAAATGACCGTGAAAAAAAAACCCGTTTGGGCCATTTTCACTATCACAGAAACGTATTTGAGAGAGAAATCAAGGAACTGAAAAACGTATAGGGACACGTAACGTTTCTCAAATGCTATTGGTAGAGACCTGAAAAATTCGCGGATTCATTTCGAGACAAGCTAGAATTCAAAACACGTGTGTTAATAAAATGTCAACCATTGGTCTACATGGCGTTCGACACCTCCTGGAGAAGGCTGGCCCAACCGTCGCCTTCTACTGTGACAGCAGACAACCAATGTGCGGTTGATATCGGCATATTTGTACATACGACTGGAGAGTCTAGCCTGCAGGTCGTTGAACTCGCTAATTTTTCTGGTCTCTAGCTATTGGTAAGCAGACATTGCTCAAACACCTTAGAAGGTTTTTTTAATAGAAATTTTTCTGCTGGAGCTCCACACAGCGGTCGGCGGCCTACACAGGCGGCCAACCCACGCGGCCCACCTAAAGTTGGGATACTGTATTGAAAAATGATTGGTGGAAATGCGCATGCGCAAATATTTATGGCCGCTCACAAAGGCACGCGAAATTACAGCAGCCCTACAATCTATCTACAGACGCTCCATCTTCAGCAAGGCTTCAGGAAAGTTGGTAGTAACAATTGTGTGCTAATTAATCTCAACGACTGTATATCAATGTCAAAATTCAATTCCCAGTCAGTCTGAAAAGTAATCCAGCGGGAAAAAAAAAAAATTCCCCTCTCGAGTTTACGCAATAAGATGTCACAAAACTAATTTTTTTGATACATTACTTATTTTCTGGAAATTTTGGCCAGCTGCAGTGATATGACTGTCAGAGTCAGCTAAAGTGATACGTGTTTTGAGTGAAACGCCTCAGTTGTATTGTTAGAAGCACGTATGAGTGAACACTTATCTGTCCGTTGAGCGTTACCATGGCCCGCCTAGACTTAAGTTCTAAATGTGCACGAAAAACTATTTTTTTTTTTAACAGGTATCATAGTTTCAGAGAGGTTATTAATTTTACGAGCCAGCTTTCGTACAGTTTGTAACTCTTAAGTGATGTTGACTTAAATAACGAAATATTCTTCTTCTGGTCTTTTCCTAGAATTGACGGATACGGAATTTCACTATCTTTAAGCTGCACATGTGCGTACACCTCGAAATGTAGCCCGTAAAGTTGCACACAAAAACCATTTCAACATTCTTATCTGCTTGGTCGTACTCAATTTTTGTTCTAGTTACGTTGAACACTTGGCATGTTTATTGAACCATCTCCGCGGAAATATTTCTAAGTTCTACGACTATGTAAGTGTGTATGACTTAATTAAATAATTTTAATTCGCCTTTTATTTGCCAAAAACAATACTTTGCCTATGAAACCTGCAGTAGAGTGTGACTTGCTGAACCTTTAGCAAAAGTTGTCATCCTGTAGCAGTAGGCCAACTTTACTAGCGAAAAATACGCCTCTCTTTTCTTCTTACCGTTTGCTTCACGTTTTTGACACCCCTCACAAAAACTATATCTTAAAACACCGGATATTGTGTGTGTTCATTTTAAAAGCTTGCACCGAAAGATAATCATCTCCATTAGTAGCCCCCAGAATTCCCTCTTTTTTTTTGCCTTGAGGCCTTGCTCATTTNCCCCCTCCAACCCCCCCCCCCCCACTTTTTTATTTTTTCTATTTTTAGACCAAATTGTCTTTGCACATGTCGAACCTCCAGACATAGCCTCCGGGGGTTATGAATACAAAGCACCTTTCCATAGGTTTGACCTCTTGCTTAGTTGCTGAAAGCACGCCCTCGGCACCTGTTTCTGAGCCAACCGAGATCTCACATATTCTTCACGGTCAATTGAGTACTTTCAAAACTTTCGCAAGTGGCAATCGCACCGCACGACGCCGCAGGTCTGTGGGTTTTCTCGGGGGTATCCCGTTTCCTCCCCGCCCTTGCATTCCCGGTGCTGCTCCAAACCCACCTCGTTTCGCCCTCGTCGGCTCCCAAGACCTCATCGTTCAGAGCCGCCCATTTCTCCCAACTCAACAACTAAACTTTTAAAACCAACGTTTGAAAAATGTCACTGCTTCTTAACCTGCATGAATTTAAACGGGAACACTTGACTATTAGTCTATTCGCTGTATCCTCACACTTTTTTAATCAAACCTTTGAAAAATTACTCCACCTCTGACGTAGTTTAGGTTGCATTCTAAATATGTAATGTATTGCAAGCATTTTATACTTGCGTTATCATAAAACAACCGTATTTTTAGTTATATTAAACTTTTACTTATATTTTATTTATAAATTACCATATTTCATTTATAACTTATATTAATAAAGACAGGGAGAACATATGTGTGTTGGTAATTCCTAGTAAGAAATAGTTCTTACGCAAAATATTATTACTCGGAGTGTGCACAGATGAGCTGCTTTGGCCCTCTGGTGTAATTTTCTAAGCTTTTTGTGCATGGGGCGGAGGAATATCCTGGAAGTATCACATTAGCAGGGCTTCAGAACAAACTAAAAGTAACCGTGAATGGACTATAGCTAGGGGCAGTGATATTTCGCGAAAAGATTTCGAGACAAGATACAGTCCAAAGCACTGTAGGGTCATCCGGTTTCTTTGATTGGCCAAAAAAATGTTCTGGCCCGTGTTAACCGTTTGCGCACGAATCACGAAGGTTCAGTGTCGGGGTTACTTAGTCCTGAGTGGCTTGGTCAAAGACGGACACGGCACCAGCAGCCAATGGAGGTATAACAACAGCTGAGGTGTGTATATAGAATTGAAGTCTACTGTGTGCTCCGATTTTTACGCGGAAAGTCACTGGCCCTAGCTATAGCGTGCGCCCAGTAAAGGGAGGGACACTGAAACTATTTATTTTGTTTTAATTTTTTATTTTAATACACGCATAGGCAGTAAATAATTAGTAAAATACTCACTTTATCGATCGAAATCACACTTGGCCGACGCACGAACCAAAGTGATCAGGCCAATGGCATACGTTGATTTCACATACGGCGGAAGAACACACGACGCGCGTGTAAGTAGATCACAAGCAGGGCTTTCAAAAAAGTGTTCAGTTTACCGTGAACAATCTATACCCCCCGTTTCCCTTCAAGCACACCCTCTCGAGGCCTGCAGGACAACGTATTTACGTAGCGAGAAAAAAGGCCACATCTGCCGAACCTGGCCATTAGGTTCCCCTCCCCCCTTTCCCGCCCGCGTTTAGCTCTCGATGCGGGAGAGTTGTTCTAATTACCGACTGGCGGTTGGCAGGAGTGTTTGTTAAGTGCCTGCGCACCCGCGATAACTCGAAATATAAATGAAAAGCGTAGCCGTCATTACGGCTTGTGAAACTTCACTAATTACGGTACGTTAGCGGTTTGTGGTTACGCTTGTCAGGCCGCGCAGGAAACTTGTGCAACAATTACGTCTTCGGCGATAACGCAACGAGAACTAACGCAAGCCGCAGGTAGACAGTACATAATCATTAAGTCTTCCACGCCTAACAAAAGTGGCGATATTTCATGTAATTATCACATGTCCATAAATTTACGCGAGCTTTGAGTCGTTATTATTTCAGTATATTTTATTTTTTTTGTCTATCCTATTTGGGATTATAGCAGTAATGATAAAATTAAAATAATATACTGCACTCAAACAGGTTTCCACGTTCAAACGCCCACGTGACTGTTCGGACCATGCTTGTGAAGCAATCGGCGATGTAAAATGCTTTATAACAAAATTCGTGTGATATCTGTCGCGATAAAATTTTCCTACCTCTAGGAAAAAGTGAAGGGCGAATATTCTGAGGTATGTCACACGTGCGTGTGTGATATCTGGGAGAGTTCATCGAACGTCAGACTGAAGAACAAGTTTGTCACGTCGGCAGTTACAGCAGTGTACTGTGGCGCTAAGTCGAGTTAGCGGAAAGCAGGTGAACTACAAGGGCAGCGTGGATGGAACAGATGCCGAAGACGAGCTAGCACCCACTCATGTTTTGCTAAATAACATTTATTCAGAATTGTAATTTTTTAAAATCGTGTTAAGGTTTCTCACGAACAATTATTTTCAGAACATAACGTATTAATTTTTTTTTCGATTGTCAGATTTCTACGAAAACGTGTATAAATTTAAGGTTCCTATACCTTGTTCGATTCTTTTTTAAAAAGTCGTTCTCCTCCATTGTCGTAATTTTTTTCCAGACTACTATTTCAAATCACAACGAAAAATTANCTTTTTTAAAAAGTCGTTCTCCTCCATTGTCGTAATTTTTTTCCAGACTACTATTTCAAATCACAACGAAAAATTATGTAACAGCTATGCATTTTCCCTAAACAGTATAAAACAAAGTCGCTTATCCGCGTCTGTCTGTGTATTCTCTTAGTACTTCTAAACTACTTGATTGATTTTAATGGAGTTTTCAACATAATTTAGAGAATTTATTGAGCAAGGTTTTGGTGTATAAAACATTTATATTTAATGTAAGAATAGTAGAGAAATGTCGAACCGTTTGTAATCAATTCGTAAAAAACAGCTTTTCGGGCGCTTACATGGCTTGCGCTAACTAAACAATAAGATATACATTAAAATATAATGTGCTACAGAATTGTAACTCTCACAAAGGTCTACAGAAAAGTCCGCGATAGCATATGTTTACCTTTTAAGGATGACCCACAGTAGCCATTTTTGCCTTTCAAAGTTTATCAAAAATAATGGTTCACTTGCGAAGCCGTTTTGACCGACATAGTATTAATAGTTATTCAAAAAGTTATGTTTGTTACCTTAAGCATTTATTTGAGATCAAATTTGTCCTTTACACTATATCATTTAAATAGATATCGTAGAAGATATCACAGGTTTTCCTGTTATACCCGGGCAAAGCCGGGAAGTTCTGCTAGTTATTTATATTTAAACTAACCATCACCCATTCTCTTCCATTCGCACATCGTGGTGGTGGGTGCATCTGTTTCACTCCCCAAGGCTTGATTCAAGATCAATTCCGTGTATGAAACGGACATCTGCATAGGCCGTGTACATAAAACACGTGGCTCATCGTGAACGTACTGGTCTAATATTCAGCGAGTTACACACGACTACGAAGCAACTTCATTTCGATGAAGTACTTATTTATTAATTAAATAAAACAGTTTGGATGCATTTTTTAAAAATACGTTTACGAAAATTAAAATTTTAAGATTTCTTACAGACTAAAATGTTTAAAATAAATACAATTAGCTAGTTCTTGTTCGTTTTTCTCCTGCGTTTCCTTTGGCTGAAGGCCACATGCATGATTCAAATACGAATCTACACGTCGAGTTGGGGTGGAGTGGGGATTTTTGGACGGCGGGGTCTTGAGAGCCGATGAGGGTGAAGCGAGGCGGGTATGGAGCAGCGCCGGAATTCGGAGCGGAGT
>NQII01000519.1:161800-234582 GCA_002778355.1 Clitarchus hookeri | reverse complement strand
TAAAAAAATTGCTTTGGCCGCCAAGAAAATTGCTTATCTTTGTTTCCATACTAGGTATCCAAACCGACGGGATAGGAACTTTGTGAGTCTCTAAATAGCATAAAACAAAGTCGCTTATCCGCGTCTGTATGTGTATTCGCTTATAACTTCTAAACTACGTAATGGATTTTGATGCGGTTTTCAACATCATTTAGATACTTTCTCGAGGAAGGTTTTGTTGTATAACGCATTTATATTTAATGTCATAATAGTAGAGAAATGTCGACGTCTGTAATCAAGTCGTAAAAAAACAACTCTAGGCCGCTTACTTGGCTTGAGCTGACTAAACCATAAGAGATACGTCAAATTAATGTACTACAGAATTGTAGCTCTCAAAAAGGTCTACAGAAAATTCCGCGATAGCATATGTTTATGTTTCAAGGATGACCCACAGTAACCATTTTTGTCTTTCAAAGTATCGCTGTGAAAACTAAATTGTTACCGGGCGAAGCCGGGCCGGGTTGACTAGTTTTGGATAAAAGAAATAAAAATAAGTAAGTGACGTTTCAAGTAATGGTAACAACAAAATATACATATCCCTGTGACATAATTACGAGGTGAGTAGGTAGGTAGGCAGGTCTTAATGTCTCGTCAACAGCGAGGTCATTTAAAACGGAAGAAGGTGAAGGAATCGGCCGCAATGGCCTGTAGTACGGAACCGTCCCAGCATTTTCGTGGAGTGCTTTCTAGAAACCGAGAAAACAAAAATCTGGAAGGCCGAATCGGGACTAGAATCATACAGTCGAGCTCCTCCGAATGCGAGTGACAAAATTCCAAGGTTTACATGTATTTTTTGGGTGCACTACGTAAAATTCGAAAGTCGGAAATTAAAATAATATACAGAGCAGTAAGGAAAAAAAAAACGTTCCAAGACGGGTGAAATATTACCTTGCTACTTAAACGCCTCTGTTTCCGCATTGAGCTTGATTTTGTAATTCAAGCAGATCAATGTGTTCCATTATGCCGAACACAAATACACACCAGAATGGTTCACTAGACAAAACGTTCCGTTAAATATAAAAAAAAACAATAACATTAAAATTGAATATCCTGTACGCACCAAAGTGTGTTACAAATATCACCCGTAGTTTTGAGCACAGTCGAGTTGTGGTTTGAAAGAGTAATCATATTCATATGTTAAGGTATTAATGATTTTGTTGGCATGATGATTATTTGATCAGAGATGTGTGTGTTATATTTTACTGATATAATTTTTCTTAGAGGCACATAGTACACAACAAACGCTGTTAGAGAAACGCGAGAAGTGACTTGTTTCTTCTAGTATATATACAAGTATGACCGCCATTAATAATAAACGATGTTAATTACAAGATAACTAGTGGATTTTTGTTATTCAGTTCAACATTTTTTCAAAACAAATTATTGGTCTATTAAATTTGCGCATTTTAAAAATGTTTATAGTTAATAGTGTTGTTGGGGTTGGAATTATGAATTTAATGAAAAATGTGGTTCTGATAATTTCTAATTTTTATATTTTAAAAATTATTTTTGTAAATTTTTTTTTTTTTTTAAGTTTTGTTATACCTGTCCATATGGTAATATCTTTTTATCACAGTGTGGCGATAATGCTGCCGAATTCAACTATATATAAGTTTAAATATTTTGAAACATTTTTTGATGCCCACGTGTTAATTTAAAGTTCGGAGAGTGAACAGTTGTTCTGATTTCTCTTTTCCCATTACAGTGACAATTAATATACTGTAATTTTTAAAAATTCGGCACCATGAGTCCACATTTATAAATTAACGTTAGCGTGCTCCTGTTCTGACATGAGCGTTTGTCTCGCGCGCCGGTCGTTAGTTATAAGGCTACATAGCTTTATTTTTTTTAATGAAATTCGTTTTTTTATAATACAGTAAAAACCAATTGAATAAAGAACATATTTAAAAATTCGATTTAATCGATTAAAAAAAAAAAACAAAGTGCTAAAATTTGAAATATTTTTACAGGGTTATAGCTGTAATGTACAGTCAAATAATTTTAAATAAAAAAATTGATTTTATAATTAGAAAATGTGATTGGGGTATGTCCTACGTATGTTTGATTTCGCCTACAGTTATTTAGAACGGAAGAATTCCAAGTTTTTATTTACCTTCTCGTGTAGGAAAAATTACATCCCTAAAATCGTAAATAAATACACTCACTGGTGATTCGCGCACTCTAGCAAGGGGTCGTGCGGGTGGGGGTTTCTATGCAAACCAAGTTTTTTCTAGGAAATTCACATACTTATTAGAAATCTATTTTTAAAGAAATGGTTATAAAAGTGGTTTTTTTATAAAATAATTTTTTATTAAAAGAATTCTTATTAAAATATGTTTATTAAATTTTTTTCTAGCGTTACGGGTAGCTGGAATTTCCGGCCATGGTGGGGATGAATGAGGCCGCCGGTCGCGCATGTGACGTCATCCAATATAGCGGCAAACTTCTACCTCCTATCCCAGATTTCGTTGCGCCCGAATCGTCATGGCCTATCTACTACCACGGATAGTTTTCATAGGCTGGACTTAAGAATTATCCAAGTGAAGATGTAGTTCTGTGTGCGAGAACATCGACATCTGCATAGTTCCTAACACACGTAATTTATGTTTTTAACTGTGAACGCAGCTTAAGGCAATCGGCGAATGACGACGCCGAGGCGGATGGTATCTTCAAACAAACAAGCTTCTCACTTGTAATTACTGTTAACTCCCCCCCCTCCCCCCAACCCAACATCACTCCCCCTAACGCGACGCACTTTCCCAGCAAGGAGATTTAGGAAGTGGGCGTGTGTGATCTGGCATCGGATGCGCGCGTCAAGCGGATTGAGCGGTTAATTGCTCCGGTGTTGTTGTTGCTCTCGATGGGGTGAAGTTTGTTTGGTAGGTGAGGAGGGACGGGGGTGGGAGAATTGGGATTGCTGCGCGCACGCGCGTGAACTGCCACGAACCTCGCTAACAATCGGAGGAAACGTCAGAGGAGCTGGGCGGGAAATGCGACATGAAAATCGTTGGCGAAGCGCACAAAAAAAAAATAAAAACTATTCAAACAAATTACTTCCACGCTGTAGACTATTCGCGGTTTCTTCACACGTTTTGAATCAAACCTTTTATAAAAAAAATACCGTGTATCACAGGCGTGTTATAATAAAAGTACGTTATATTTTTATTTAATATAAAATTTGTTTACATTTTATCTATAAATCATAATGTTTCATTTATCATCAATATAAATAAAAACAGTGAGAAGATAGGTGTGTTGGTAACGCCTAGTGACAAATTGTTCTTATCCAGAATATTATTATGCTGAGTGCCCACGAATGCGTTGCGATGTCCCTCTGGTGTAATTTTATAGGGCTTCAGAAAAGTTTGAAGTGACCGTGAATGGATTATGCCTGCTTTTGTTATAGCTGTTCGCGATAAACGGAGGGGTTTTTTTTTTTTTTGAGAAGCTTTAAAATTGGTTGAAGATCTTTATCTTTATGTAAAGCTAGATGAACCACCTACAGTGCGGTTATATGCAAATTAGAAGCAGTAGTTTTATGGAAAGCTTTCGCAGTTCGGGAATTTCCTTGACATTTAATCGAGAAAGCGAATTTAATTTATTTCATACATTTTCATCGCACTTGATTTAGTCATTGACAGGAAGTACGAATACTGCTTAACCATCACGTACATAAATAATTTATCCAGTATATATTTTTCATTTTAAAACAGTCAACCTTTTTACGTGAAATTAGGGATATATCTTAAATTACGAAATCTATAAACGTACCAAAATATTTGTCATATCATTAACAATAAAATGTTATTTACGACTCCATGATAGTATGCTACTAAAATTTAATATCTTAAAGACAAAAATTTAACAAAAATGTTTTAACTAGAGCTTTTCAGAATATGAAAGTTAATTAAAATTAGGATATGGTTGAATTGTTTTAATCTCTTTATTAAAAAGTGCAGTGTAATAAACTGTTAAAATTTTTGGAACATTACTGGTGTTGTGTTTTCTATGCGTTATTATTGGAAATAAAGTCAACAAATTCTACTCTGGACCTATGCACTGCATCATTTGTTGCTTTGTTTGACTGTTTTTTTTAATTCGAATATATGGTCAATAAAACAAACCCCCACCGAAATATTCTAGTTAGTTAAAATTCTGTTCTTGATTTTATATTTCGTATAAGGCGCTGAATAACAAACAAATTTTATGCTATAGAGCGTCTTATAAGAGATTGCAGTGTGCGGTGTATTGAACATTCGCTCTCTCTTTCCAATTCATGCTTTCCGTCGTAACGCTGTCCTTGTTCCTGCGTGCACTGTTGCCTGATAAGTAGGGGCAGTGATATTTCGCGAAAAGATTTCGAGACAAGCTACAGTCCAAAGCACTGTAGGATCATCCAGCTTCTTTGATTGGCTAAAAAATGTTCTGGCCCGTGTGAACCGTTTGCTCACGAATCACGAAGGTTCAGTGTCGGAGTTACTTAGTCCTGAGTGGCTTGGTCAAAGACGGACACGGCACCAGCAGCCAATGGAGGTATAACAACAGCTGAGGTGTTTATAAAGTATTGAAGTCTACTGTCTGCTCCGATTTTTACGCGAAAAGTCACTGGCCCTACTTATAACAACTCAAATAATCGCAACTAAACGACAATTTTTACAAAACGTGACTGTATTATTTTTTCATTGTTAATGTTTCCTTGCTACACAGAGCTCTTAAATCGGCTCTCAATACCTCGTTATTAGCAGCCGTTAAAATCTCTAACTCAGTAACAGAACTCTTAAAATGAAATAAATGTGCCAATTTTTCTAAACCTAATAACTTCATTAACATTTTGTAGGTACTTGCAGCTATATTTCCAGTAAAGGTAAGTTTTAAGCATGTTAGTCAAGTTGTTCTTGTGGTTAAGGATGCCGGTTAATTTTACAAAGGGCGTGGGTTCTAGTCCACGTGCTTCCAAAGTATAAACTTTTTTTTTTCGTAAATTATATTTTGAAACTTTTTTTTTTTCAAGTTATTAGCTGTTATTAATTTATCACATTTGTTTTCTCGATGAAAAAAAAATAATTTTATGTACACTTTTTAATTATGTCAGTTGTGAAACAAGGCTATAATTTGCTTTATTACAATAAATGTTTTGCCGATTTTATAAGAAAACTCTTTGTAGTTTTACAAAGTATTTTCTTGGCAACTGGGTTCGAAGGATTTTTCTTGTAAAAGTACAAGAAAAATTTGAGTGTAATATTGCTTATGTACGGTAAAGTGAGCACTTTTTGAAGCCCTCTCGTCTGGAATAATTGCAATAAATATATTTTAGTGTTTCCTTAGACGTTAGATTTAAAGTTCGGTGAAATATATACACTGTGTTTATTATTCACGTAGCAAATTTATTTTTAAAAGTAGTGGAAAGATAACAAATTTCTGATAAGAAAAAGGCAACTAGAGCCTTAGAAGTGCTCACTTTACCGTTAACATCTTATACCTACTAGTCTACCAGGCGATTAGAAATGTACACCCCATTTCCTACATGGGAATGTACAATTTGAAATCCGCCGTAAATCGATTCCTGATTGCTAGGGACAGGTGTTTATCGCGAAAATATTTACGGCCATGCTAGACTTCAATACCCTACGTCCACAACCACAACTTGCTTTCGTTATTGGCCACGTGCCTACGTGAGAAGACATGTTCTTATTTGACCGGGCCAGTCAGAATAAAGTACTCCGATACTGAACGTCCATGATTTGCGGACAGACACTTGAGGCAAGTGACATTCAAAATCATCCAACCATGAAAGTGAGTATTGTTACGAATTAGTTGAAAGTTAATTAATACTTGAATAATGAGAAGATACCTGAAAAATTCGCGAGTTCAATGACCTGCAGGCTAGACTCTACAGTTATATGTACAAATATTGCGATATCAACTGCACATTGGTTGTCTACTGTCACAGTGGAAGGCGACGATTGGACACCGTTCCCCAGGAGGCGTCAAACACCGTGTGGACTAATGGCGAAAGTTATATAAAAGCACGTGTTTTGAATTCTAACTTGTCCCAAAATGAATCTGTGAATTCTTCAGGTCTCTAATAATGAGTCGTGATTAGGTAGAGCACAACAGTATAAGATGGGGTTTATTGAACATAAGGATTATACAATAACTATTCACGTGACTATTGATCAGGGGAGCATAAATGGAATACCATGATACTAATTAATTATGATAAGTTTTATTACAGCATGCCATTACTATTACAGTTTAATTGGAAAGTCCCCACCTTGTTCATGTGGTGCATGCACGATGGTGCACCAGCAAACTTCAGTCGCACAGCAAGGCAGTACATAGATGTGCGATATCCAGCGCGATGAATTGGCTGGGGTGAGCCAATGTGTTGGCCACCCAGCTCACCGGATATAAGCCCAGTCGACTTCCACTTATGGGGTCACTTGAAAGAACGGGCGTGTGCAACTCAGGTGGACAACGAGGGGGATCTCGGTCAACGTGTTCAAGACGAACGCCATGTGGCAATAGCTAGGGCCGGTGACTGTTCGCGTAGAAATCGGAGCACACAGTAGATTTCAATACCCTATACACACCTCAGCTGTTGTTATACCTCCATTGGCTGCTGGTGCCGTGTCCGTCTTTGACCAAGCCACTTAGGACTAAGTAACTCCGACACTGAACCTTCGTTATTCGTGCGCAAACGGTTAACACGGGACAGAAGAGTTTTTAGCCAATCAAAGAAGCTGAACGACCCTACAGTGCTTTGGACTCTATATTGACTCGAAATATTTTCGCGAAATATCTATATATAGTCAATTCACGGTATGTTGCAGCGTGAGAGCCAGTGGCTTAAACATCCGGCTGATGCTGAAACCACGTAAACATTTCGCGTTCCCAGGAAAGTACTTACATTCGATAATGATGTTAATTTTCTACCGCCATTTTCTAGAAGGTTCATTCTCCTGCATTAGGACAACGACATGAGCCAGGTTGTCAGTTAACACGTCATGCACAACAGTGGTACAGGCTACCTACCTCCCAGGCAACCACAAATATGTCTTCCAACTATAGCCCGTTCACGGTAAACTGAGAACTTTTGAACGACCTGCTGAAGATCTACTTGTACGCACATTGTGTATTCTTCCGTGTAATGTATTATTAACACTACCACGGGCCTGATCACTTTATTCATGCGTTGGTCAAGCGAAACTGCGAAATTATTTCAGTAATCAATATCTTAAAAATCTGCTTTTTTTTTTTTTAATTCGGACACATTAAAAAACAGAAAGCGAAGGAAATAATTTGAGTTTTCACAAAGAGTTATCTAACACTTTGAATTCGACGTTGTAGCATGGAACTAATTTCCCTCCATCGTTACCAACTTTACTGGGCGCATGTCACTCAGTGCGCCCGTTAAATATCTGCAGGTAGGAGCAGTGACTTTTTTTTAAGGTTGATTTCAAAAGTGCTTACTTTATTGTCAACTGCCTTTAAACATGTGCTTTCTGAAGTAGCGGATACAACCAAGGTGACATTGATTGATTTTTGCATGCCGATTAAATAACGTGTCATGCAAATTGATTCACGTAGAGGGTTTCAAATTTCTAAGCGATAAGAAGGTGCCAACCACTATTTAATTTATTAATGGGTGTACTCTCAGTAAGACCGTTTTCTGTGGTTACCTACCTTGTAACCATTTGCCTGTATGCTACTTTACGTTACGTAATCGCAAGTAATTTCCAGTTTATCCTTAGGTAACACATTTCTACTCTCCACTTTCGGGGGCTTCCACCGCCTTCTGAAATCACTGTAGATCCTATGTCATATAGGTATATGTTTCCCTGTTTATTTTGAATCAGGTTAGCATATATTAAAGACTATTCTTGTTTAGAAGAGTTTACCACGTAACTATCTTTACGACGCAGAACGGTATACTGTTATTGAAAATTTCGACATAACGAACTTTCTAATGCTTCGTGAATAAGGTCTCTATAAACGACAGTGGAAAGAAAATGGCTGACGCGTTGAAGTTAATTCTAGAAAAATACGCTCTACAAAAAAATATATATATATTTCGCTATTTATACTCTCCAACATTTCACTCTGAACACAACCACGAAATTACGGACTCAGCCACGTAAAGCATTGCCAAACTATGGGACATCACAAAGAGAGCAGTAAAATGATGTGTTAAAGAGTACCACACAAAGACAATTACGAGTGACTGCTGTTTCAGCTGTCTTTATCATAAAGACGCTTGCAGTGAATATATTTATGGAGACTGGTGCACGATAGCCGTATATTTACCTAAGTTTTTGGCAGGAGTTGTTTTCCAATGTATTTCCCGAAATTTATTGCACAAGACATAAATAAGAATTTTTAACGCCTTCTTATACTGTTAGATATACATTGGCATAATTATTCTCGGAACACTAATAGAAGATAAAAAGTAATTACTTTTTTTTTTTTTTTTTTTTTTTTTTTTTTTTTTTNGCTTTGAGAACAAAACAAGCAGTGAATATCCAACAGTGTAAAGACGTGTTCAAAATTATTGTTTATGTCTTGTCATGTCAAAATTTCTCGACAAACCCTCTGAAAAACAACTTATGACGAAAATGGGGTATAATACACTTCTTTCGCGCACCACTCCCCTTAAGGATTCCGCCTAGTGAGGGGTGTGTTTCTGTCTGTGAGGCTAATATCGATGAAGCGCTACGGACAACGTCGGCCGGCGCGTGTAACGGTATCAGCTCTACGCGCAAAGTTGTGAAATCGAGTGTAGTGTTCCCGTCGTACCTCTGGAACTATGGAATGTTAAGACGTGACCCTATAATTATATCGGACGCCACACGATAAAAAAGTCCATTGCACTCCTCTATCGTAGTTTTGTATGACTCCGGTTCGATTTTCGATAAATAGCAGTCTGGAAAAGTCGTTTTCAGTCACGTTGGAGAGTATTAGAATAATGTTTTAAGTGTGCGTGATGTCTTAACAGAACCACACCCATCTAGCATGAAGTGCTTTTTTTCTTCTTATTCTCGTAGATAGAGGCCACGATGGTGTAGTGGTTAGACTGATTGTCTCCCACCTGGGCGAATCAGGTTCTAGTCCCTGTGGCGTCGCTCCCGTGTCTTCACATGTGGGAATCGTGCCGGACGTTGCCGCCAGTAGGTGGGTTTTCTCGGGGATATCCCGTTTCCCACGCCCTTGCATTCCAGGCGCTGTTCCGTACTTACCTCGCTTCACCCTCATCGGTTCTCAAGAACTCGATGTTAAGTGCCGCCCAAAATCTCTCCACTCCACTTTCCATAGATAAGCGTTTTGGGCGCATGTTCACTAGTTTCCTATAAAGAAAACTGGGATTTCAAACGCCCTGCAAAGCAACTAAAGCTCCAGGCAGGTTTTTGCCTTAAGCGTTCTGTAGTCTCAGAACAGAGCCGCTTTGTAGACGTGGCGTTGACCGCTGGAAAAGCCGCGGGTAATTGTCTGACCTCGACTTAAGGGCCTGGCCGAAGGTCAGCGACCGAGGGCAGGCCCAGAACTCGCACAAAAGACGACGTGCCGCCCCCTGAGGGACGAACAAGACAGCCGGCAAAGTACACCGTAAAAATTATCTTTAGCTTTGTATAGGAGAGCTTGGAAATTTACCTATCGAAAGAAAAATACTCACGAGATACTACGCCTTAATATATATATAAAATATTATATAATATATTATATTTATAATATTATATATAACATATAATATGTATAATATTATATATTATATATACAGGATGATTCTAAAATCATGAGACAAACATTCAGGGGTGGTAGAGCTCACTAAAACAAACAATTATTGTATAGGAATATATGGGCGGAAGCGACGCGTTGAGGCACAAACACAAAAATAACACAAGAAATGCAACCCAGTGTTTATTTACAACGTCACCACTAAATGACTTTTTACAGCAATGTTTATAATAATTGCTCAAAATTGCTACCACCGACAGTAATGCAAGCTTGGTATCGTCGGTGGAGTGATGCTGATGCAGCAGGTCACTGGCGCATCGTTTGACTGCCCTCAACTATCGCCATCATTGTCAGCTAATCACGCCATATGTAGAGGTCGCCAAGCATGCGTGACTGTTGGTGGATGCTTTTCCAGCAACTGTTTTACATTTTCTGTACGGAATCACTCGTTAAGTATGCTGGAAAAGAACATTTTATGTTTCCGTTAATGTGTTATGTTTTTGTGTTTGTGCCTCAGCGCGTCACTTCCGCCCATATATTCCTATACAAAAACTGTTGGTTTTAGTGAGCTCTACCACCCCTNAAAACTGTTGGTTTTAGTGAGCTCTACCACCCCTTAATGTTTGTCCCATGATTTTAGAATCATCCTGTATATACATATAAGGAAAATGTGTCTTTAGTACGTATGAAGAAGGGCCCGTGATTTTTGGCGATAATAATCGGAGCACTCAGTAGACTTCAACACTATATATATATATACACTTAGCCTGTTGTCACACATTCATTAACTGCTCTTATAGTTTCCTTAGTTGACCGAGCCACTCAGGATTATGTGACTCCTAAACTGAACCTTCGTGATTCGTGCGCTAACAGTTAACACGTACCAGACCATGTTTCAGCCAATCAATAAAAGGTGGACGTGCTTTGAACTGTATCTTGTCTCGAAATATTTTCGTGAAATATCACTGCCCCTGCCAATAGGTATTGATTCTTCATAGTTTGCGAGAGTGTTCATGTTTAATGATTTTTCCAATTACCTATTTTCATTGCCCTTTTTAAGCATTTTCCTTTTTTTTCTAAAATTTTTATTCCTATAATTAATTTTGTTAATGTAGTTTATTTCTACAGGAAACTGGTCATTAGTAAGGCCACCTGTTCTTCGGGAAAAATATTCGTGAGCAGGACAGATATCAACATTCTACGCGCATACAAGCATATATTCTTTGGCAATTGTCCGGGTGTCGGTGTGAGGATACAATCTCTATTTGACTGGGGCCTATCAGAACTAATTTACTCAGACAGAGAACTTCCGTGATTGGTTGGCAGGCACCTCAGATGCGTGAGAGTTGAAATCATCCAACCACGAAATCGTTTCTGAGATAACGTGTTTTCCAGTACAACTAGTCGTGGAATACTTTCTCCAGAAACAGTTGGCCCTAGTCATCTCTAGTGTCTGAATAGTATAAAACAAAGTCGCTTATCGACGTCTGTCTGTGTATTCGCATAGTGCTTCTAAACTACTTACTGGATTTTATTTGGTTTTCAACATGATTTAGAGAATTTCATGAGGAAGGTTGTGGTGTATAATTAGGGCCAGTGATTTTTCACGTAAAAATCTGAGCATACAGTAGACTTCAATACTATATACACACCACAGCTGTAGTTATACCTCCATTGGCTGCNCTATATATATATATACACTTAGCCTGTTGTCACACATTCATTAACTGCTCTTATAGTTTCCTTAGTTGACCGAGCCACTCAGGATTATGTGACTCCTAAACTGAACCTTCGTGATTCGTGCGCTAACAGTTAACACGTACCAGACCATGTTTCAGCCAATCAATAAAAGGTGGACGTGCTTTGAACTGTATCTTGTCTCGAAATATTTTCGTGAAATATCACTGCCCCTGCCAATAGGTATTGATTCTTCATAGTTTGCGAGAGTGTTCATGTTTAATGATTTTTCCAATTACCTATTTTCATTGCCCTTTTTAAGCATTTTCCTTTTTTTTCTAAAATTTTTATTCCTATAATTAATTTTGTTAATGTAGTTTATTTCTACAGGAAACTGGTCATTAGTAAGGCCACCTGTTCTTCGGGAAAAATATTCGTGAGCAGGACAGATATCAACATTCTACGCGCATACAAGCATATATNAAGGCCACCTGTTCTTCGGGAAAAATATTCGTGAGCAGGACAGATATCAACATTCTACGCGCATACAAGCATATATACTTTGGCAATTGTCCGGGTGTCAGTGTGAGGATACAATCTCTATTTGACTGGGGCCTATCAGAACTAATTTACTCAGACAGAGAACTTCCGTGATTGGTTGGCAGGCACCTCAGACGCGTGAGAGTTGAAATCATCCAACCACGAAATCGTTTCTGAGATAACGTGTTTTCCAGTACAACTAGTCGTGTAATACTTTCTCCAGAAACAGTTGGCCCTAGTCATCTCTAGTGTCTGAATAGTATAAAACAAAGTCGCTTATCGACGTCTGTCTGTGTATTCGCATAGTGCTTCTAAACTACTTACTGGATTTTGATTTGGTTTTCAACATGATTTAGAGAATTTCATGAGGAAGGTTGTGTTGTATAATTAGGGCCAGTGATTTTTCGCGTAAAAATCTGAGCATACAGTAGACTTCAATACTATATACACACCACAGCTGTAGTTATACCTCCATTGGCTGCNGCGTAAAAATCTGAGCATACAGTAGACTTCAATACTATATACACACCACAGCTGTAGTTATACCTCCATTGGCTGCTGGTGCCGTGTCCGTCTTTAACCAAGCCACTCAAGACTTAGTAACTCCGACACTGAACCTTCGTGGTTCGTGAGCAAACGGTTAATACAGGCCAGAACCTATTTTAGCCAATCAAATTAGCTGGACGACCCTACAGTGCTTTGGACTGTATTTTGTCTCGAAATCTTTTCGCAAAATATCACTGTCCCTATGTATAAAACATTTATATTTAATATAAGGATAGTAGAGAAATGTCGAACCGTTTGTAATCAAGTAGTAAAAAACAAGATTTTAGGGCGCTTACATGGCTTGCGCTGGCTAGACCGTAAGAGATACATCAAATTAATGTACTACAGAACTGTAGCTCTCAAAAAGGTCTACAGAAAAGTCCGCGATAGCAGATGTTTATGTTTTAAGGATGACCCACGATAACCATTTTTGTCTTTCAAAGTATCGCTGTAAAAACTAAATTGTTACCGGGCGAAGCCGGGCCGGTTCGCTAGNACCATTTTTGTCTTTCAAAGTATCGCTGTAAAAACTAAATTGTTACCGGGCGAAGCCGGGCCGGTTCGCTAGTTAGTAATAAGGAGGAATTGGAAAATTTCTCGAATACATTTTAGGACATGCTACATTTCAAACTCATGTTTGTTTTATGTTCACAGTTGGAATACAGCTTATTAGTAGAGACCTGAAAAATGAGCGAGTTCAATGACCTGTAGGCTAGAATTCAAAACCTCGTACGTTTGTATGGCTAATGCTATTGATCCACCCGTTAGTTTACACCTCCTGGACCACTCTGAGTCAATAATAAATACACAGTAAAATGCAGACCAAATCACCGTCTTCCGCTAATACAACAAGCAACCAATGAACAGTGACATTTGTATTACTTTACATACGACTATGCAGTATANACCGTCTTCCGCTAATACAACAAGCAACCAATGAACAGTGACATTTGTATTACTTTACATACGACTATGCAGTATAACCTACAAGTCGTTGAACTCGCGAATTTTTCAGGTTTCTAGCTAAAGCTTAAGGCTCCCGCTTGCCTGGATTTTGAACTGCCTTGTAGGACTGTTTGAAAAAATTTACACGTTTTCCCACGAAAGTATTAAACGTACGTCCAATATGCTGATCTAACAAAAGAACACACACACTTCAGATGAGGGCTGTTGAGTGCTTTCATGACGTCACGTACGTTAGCAACGCCATTTCAGAGTACTCCAAAACTGCTAAAAAACAGTTTTATCAAAGCGCTGTATCTCAAAATACACGCGCCGAATACGCACAAAACTACTTAAGGGTCTCACATCTAATCTTCCTGCAGATATTCCACAAATAAAATAATGTCACCGCTGAAAATCCCGTAGGCACACGCATAACGACGAGAACGCTGCACGCCGGTTCAGATCAATGCACTTAGTGGCGATGGTGCACTCGGTGCACGTGGCAGAGTCGCCCTAATCGCTCCAACGCTTCTCGGCCTCGAACGAGGAGAAAAGTTCCATGTGGGCAAGGGGCCTTAACACGAAGCCTACCCGGAAAAAGTGGATCCAGAGATTGGTGTGTGTAAGACGTAGATGGCCCGAGGAGGTGGGGGGGGGGAGGGTACAGGGATAACCCACACTCCACCCCTCACCCCAAAACCCTCAAACTGTCTTGAGAATTTTTTTTTAATGCAATGTATAGTAATTGATTGAACTACCGATTTTTATTTAATTAGTTTAATATGGTTTCCTTAACTGATGGTTATGTATGGTACCCCCCTCACATGCCATGAGTCAAAAATCTAAACCTGCACCTACACAATGGGGAACTGCCCCTTACCACCCCCCTCCTCTCCTGTCGCTCACAGGCTGTGATGAGCAGCAAGCATAATTCTTTTTCTTAATGGCATTGCCTTTCAGAGTTTCCTCCAAACGCCTCAATGAAAATAAATAACTCACTTTAAATCACAAATTTAATCGTGCCTGAAAAGGTTAAAACACATACGATCGTTTTTCAGTTCATATATAAGTGGCGAACCTTGAGCAGCACTCTGAAATTTAAGATATTCCTTGAAATTTGGACATTGATTCGATGTGAGTTGTTTACGAACCCTATATAACTAAATTTGTGGCTTGTTATTAATGCTAGTCTCATTTAGTATTTATTAATATATAGACTCCTAATAAGGTTTATACTTTATTTGTGTCACATCAGTTGTTGCCTGTTACTATTTTCATTAATTTATCATTGTCATTAATTATTGTTTCATTTATTTGTAGTTTTTCTGTATTATTTATGTAGGTAGAAGGTATACTTTATTTATCGCTTATGAATTGATATTTTGATACGAATTTTTAATACTGTAAACGTTTTTTTTTTCTGTTGCATTAATTACTTTGTTTGTTATTCTTCAGTCAAGTTCACGTAATTGTAAGATACCTGGTTAATTGTAAGAGAAGGCCACATGCCTTAACTTCGTCATTTTATAAGACATAAATTAATAACACTGCCATCTCGCGTTATAAAATAGCATCAGTCCACTGCACAACACCTTGCACTGTTCATTGGCTACTGCCAAAGACGGAACTCGTTTGCAGTTACCACTAGGGTTGCCACCCGTACTTTATAATAAAGTACTGTACTCTATTTCGGTTAAACGTACTTTATACTTTATGAGGACAATAAAGTACGTGAAAATACTTTATTTTACCTATTTCGACGTTTGAAGGTTTTATTTAATTGTTTACGAAAAAAAATAAAAAGGTAAAGCGAATATTGCGTGGAACGGAACGCATCGCGTCGATAAAATTAAATGCAAAGCAGCACTGTCGCTTTTGAACGTAACCTAAAATGTCAATGTCAAATAACATTATCATGTCAACTTGTCCACTTGTGTGTGTAACTTGTGTTGCTGTTGGTTTTGGAAAATTTCGAAGTTCAAATCATTGTTTTCCGTTTTTGCTTGGTGTGTAGTGTTGTACGTATAAATTGTGTGTGATAATTCTTCAGTTATGGATGCAGATAACTGTATATCTCTAAGTACACCTAAAAAACGATTACTGGAATCGGATCGTACAAAGCAAACAAATCGAAGGCAAAAGTACAAAAGCCTGTGGGAAAAATGAATTATTTATATATTTAAATATGATCATAGATTGTAAAGACGCCGTGAAAACGTTCTTTGAAAATAAATATTTGTTAGATGTTGCCAGAAGCAACAAAAAATATATATGGAAAAAAAATAGTAGGTTAAATAAATAATACTCTATTTTAAGATGTTGTACTTTTTTTTTACCGTAGAAAGGAAATGTACTCTATTTGCTTGAAAAAAAGGTGGCAACCCTAGTTACCACCCGTACTGAAGCCAACAGAGTTCTTGTAGTTTACTGTTGGTCGTGAGTTGTGCAGTGTGTGCCAAATTACTGGAGATCTAATAAGTCATCAGAAATGACACACGTATAACTAACATATACTTGTATGCCCTCTACCTCGTAGCCGAACTTCGCTGGTCGACTGGTTTTCTCAAGGATCTGCTTCTTCCCCCGCCCTTGCATTCCGGCGTTGCTCCATACCCACCTCACTTCATCATCATCGGCTCCTAAGATCTCAAACTTAAGAGCCGCCCAAATCCTTCCACTCGTAGCTGAATTATTATGCGAAATAATAGGGTTTCTATGTCCAACAACTTTAGTGTGCTTCTCATGCAAATTTACAGAAAGTGATCATGTCATTAGGTTAATTGAAAAAAGCCTGCACTGTTATAATTACAGAATAGAAGAACTCGCATTTTCGTTTCGGGACAAGCCAGACTCCAAACAAATGTACGTATGTGCTTCTTTGCGATTTGCCCACGACTCAACCTGACACCTCCGCGGAGGACTCTGTGCCAGTGATAAACACAGAGCAAATTGCAGGCACAACCACGGCTTCTCATTACGGCAGCAATCAGCCAATGAAATGCTGATACCTGCTTTGGTGGGTAAACAAATGTCAAGTCTAGCTTACAGATCACTGAACCCACGAATTGTTCTGGTCTCTTATTATTATTGCACGCTTACTGCCGCACGAGGCGCGGGCAGTATGCGCGAACTCGCCTCTGGGGAAAAGGGATGGGGGGGGGCACCTCAACCCTTTCATCCCCCAGGCAGACCCGCTCGCGGTCGTGCCACCGGGCACGGCCGGGAATGATTGACAGCTGACCTGACTGGCGCCACAGCCCCTCCTCCCCCTGCCGGAGAAGCCGAAGAGTTTAGAGGATACGCAAGAATATTATGGGAACCAGGACCCTCGGCGCAACGCAGCATTTGAAGAAATTTCTGGGCGATGGCCAACGGCCCTATAAATATTGCAGCGGTACAAGTGTCGGCAGTCTTTTGCGGAAGTCATCCAACTGAGTGCGGTGAGGGACATCGGCGAAAAGGACTGACGTCGACGGGAGATTGCAAGACGATGACGGACGAGGTGTTTGTGGTGTGAACGGACGAGAGGGTGTGAAACCCGACGAGTGAAAGCTACTCGGAGAACTTTAGAAAATTGCGGACTTGTGGGAACTGAGATGGGACTATGAGCATGTGATACAGACTTTGTTGTGAATATAGTAAGTGTCAAATATGGACATATAAGTTATAAAGTAATTCATTAGGTTTGATACAGGGTCTGTTATGACTAATTTTAGTTATTTCATTACAGTTATTTATTTCAGGTAATTGTAAACTGTTCTTATTGAATTTATTAATTGTTAATAGTAAGTGATGTCAATTTATTGCGAGATGTTGGGTCGAAAGAACTCTGTTTGTAGTAGTTGTAAATAAAATTAAGAAATTTTAATAAACTGTTTTATTTAATTAGGACCTCCATCCCATAACGGACCTGGTCTAGCCCACTGACTGTCGAGAAATTGTAACATTGCTGTATGCCAGGTCCTAGTACAAAACTAAATTTTGACGGTGTAGCAGCCCCACACGCCACCTTGCTGTAGGAGGACAAAGCGCTCGCGACCAAACTGACACAAACAGAAAGAATTCCTAGCTTTTTGTGTCGATGTCTTCCCCTCCTCATACCACACACCGGGAAGTTAGAGGGGCGTCTTCTGCCCGCAGGCCATTGTCCACACCACTGAAAGAAAAAAACATTTCAAGGCGATATTTTGGAGGTGGGCCACGCTTACATTAGAAACTATCAGTCTATAACAGTCAGATAACAGAATAAACAAACGAAACCATATTATTTAGAAATTTCGCATCTTAGAACAGTCATACAACAGAAAAACACAACTAAGAACCAATATTCGTTAAAAACACAGACATTCGAACAGTCACGCCGGAGAAACACAGGTGTTATAACAGTCATACAAAAGAAACACAGATATCAGAACCATCGTACAGCAGAAATACACAATTTAGAAACACATATTGCTGAACCATATTTGTAAGAAATGTCGTACAATCTCATTTCACACTTTAGAATGGCTATACGACAGAACCACAGATGTTAGAACAATCGTACAAATAAACACCAATTTAGAACCACGCGTGTTAGAAAGGTCGTGCGATCGAAATTCACATTCTAGAACGACCAAACAACATAACCACAGATGTTAGAACGATCGCACAAAAGAAACACACAATTTAGAACCAAGTGTTGCAGAACCGCACATGTTAGAAACGTCTTACAACCGAAATTCACACTCTAGAACGATCATGCAACTAAACCACAGATGTTGGAACTATCATAAGACAGAAACTCACAATTTATAACCACGGAAAATAAACAAGCATTCAAGGCAAACCAATACTCTAGGTAATGCGCGTTCTGGATGGACTGTAGCGATGTCGACGACACCGCCATCTAGTTGTCGCGCTAGTAATGTTTTTTGTTATGTTGAGAGGACTGTATGGATGGTGCCATTTGCAAGTTTTTGAATTTTTTGTTACTAATAATTTGTGAAACATTAAACCTCGTATAAGACTTCGTTTCAAATTTGCTTTTACTACTTTATTGCTCGTATTTGTAACGTTAATTGAATTAAAATGTTTTCTTTTGTAGGAAAAAACTATTAAGAATAAAAATACGATAACTTTTTGCGTGTAATGTGACTTTGTTAACTTCATGACGAAGTGAGCATCTGGGCAGCTACCACCCGAGAACCAAGCCTAGTGGGTACATGCACCGGTCCAGGAAAAAGTGATCAGGCGTTCGCAATCTAATCATAATCATTGTATATACCATACTGTACATACCAAACAGGGTAAACTATAAATTTATACTTCCAAAAAAATATATTTTAAAATAAAAATTGAATATATATATATATTTTTTTAAATAATACAAAAGGAAAGAAAATCATACAAAAAAACTCACACAAAAAATTTTAATTTTATAGTTGCAACATATACTCAAAATAACGCACCGACCTGATAGTTTGTTTCAGTTCGGGAAGAATACATCTTGGACCCCGGGAAGGGGGCTCCAGTGATGCTGGAATCTGTATGGAATCTGGTACCAGGAACATCCCCAACTGCAATTTACTAACACTGGCGTTTTACTCCGTCTCAATGTCACAAACGCTTAAACGATGAATCGTACCCCGAGGGAGACCCGTATAGGACACCTCGGGAGACTAGGGACTCACCGACACAATATACGCGAAATTTACTAGCACACTTGTAAACGACAAAACAAGAGGTCAGACAGACATCACGACACAACATTCACTCCAGCCGGGGGGCTGGAGGGGGGCTTCGCTCCCCCGCCGAAATCCACGAACACGTAAATTGACTTAAAATAGGCAGCACCAATCAACAGCCTAAATACGGGTCCGATGCCCAACAACCCACATACACATACACAAGTAGTGTCAGATTCATTTTTTGTAAGTTAGAGTCATTTGATGTAGAATAAGTTTTATGAATACTGTAGAAAATTGGTGACATTACGTACAAAGTAAACCAAAGGTAAGAAATTTTAGTGACAGAATGCTTACGAAATTTTATTTCGGCATATAATCAAATACGCTGTCAAAGGAAAGTTTCCAACATTCTTCATCGGATAATACATATTACTATATAATGAAAACTTAAAGTAAAAGTAGTTCTAAAAATATAAATTATTAGAACAGTTACAAATATAAATGTATTGACACTGTTGCATGGCAGTCTGTAAGACAGTATATTTGACACGAGACCTTAATGTCATATGAGTGAACCTCTAGCCGATAGACTAATGTAGGTAAGGGAAGTATGTAAATTGGATCCGTAACTACTGTTACTGTATTTGAAAATTTTTCAAAATACAGAAACTTCTTCGTAATTCAGATGACGGAAACTAGGCAAGTACTAAGGAAATTGAACCATAATTGTTTCATTTTCAAATTTCAACATATATATATTTTTTTTCATGTATCAAACAAAAGTTATTGAAAAGACAGAGTATATGAACCACGCGAACACTAAAAATCAATACTAGCAAAAAAAAAAAGTCTTAAGTTAGTTTCTTACAAAATGTTAAAAAAAAAAATTTGATTTGAACTTGAACATGTTAGCACGTGAAAATCTTAACCTATAGTTTGAACTTTTGGAAAAAAATTCTGAAGTCAATAATTTGGTAGATAAATAAGCAACTCGTAAACTACCAAAAAAAATAATACATCTAAGAATGCAACTCATTACTGTGCAATTTAGTTCACCAACAGACAACTGTAAATCATACGTTCATGATGGGATTGTGTAAATGCGAGGTAAATATATATTGCATACCTACATAAGTTAATAAAAATTTAAGTTTTCATATTTCAAAAATTACAACTTGAATTTTGGCTTCCTGTAACTTCGGCCTAGCGTAGCTGATATTAAAAATTTAAGAATTAGTTACCGTTGAATTAACTTAGTTATTTTAAATCTCAAGTTGAACAGTGATTTATGAAAATCAAAGTAACAGATTAATTATTATTAATTGTACATTCTCATTACTGTGGTCAATTTGTCTACTAAATGTTCGTCACTCGAAACATTTGAGGCATATAGGAGAACAGCATTTATTTTGAGTTATTTTTTATCTACCCATCCCCAGTAGNTATACTCAAAATAACGCACCGACCTGATAGTTTGTTTCAGTTCGGGAAGAATACATCTTGGACCCCGGGAAGGGGGGCTCCAGTGATGCTGGAATCTGTATGGAATCTGGTACCAGGAACATCCCCAACTGCAATTTACTAACATTGGCGTTTTACTCCTTCTCAATGTCACAAACGCTTAAACGATAAATCGTACCCCGAGGGAGACCCGTATAGGACACCTCGGGAGACTAGGGACTCACCGACACAATATACGCGAAATTTACTAGCACACTTGTAAACGACAAAACAAGAGGTCAGACAGACATCACGACACAACATTCACTCCAGCCGGGGGGGCTGGAGGGGGGCTTCGCTCCCCCGCCGAAATCCACGAACACGTAAATTGACTTAAAATAGGCAGCACCAATCAACAGCCTAAATACGGGTCCGATGCCCAACAACCCACATACACATACACAAGTAGTGTCAGATTCATTTTTTGTAAGTTAGAGTCATTTGATGTAGAATAAGTTTTATGAATGCTGTAGAAAATTGGTGACATTACGTACAAAGTAAACCAAAGGTAAGAAATCTTAGTGACAGAATGCTTACGAAATTTTATTTCGGCATATAATCAAATACGCTGTCAAAGGAAAGTTTCCAACATTCTTCATCGGATAATACATATTACTATATAATGAAAACTTAAAGTAAAAGTAGTTCTAAAAATATAAATTATTAGAACAGTTACAAATATAAATGTATTGACACTGTTGCATGGCAGTCTGTAAGACAGTATATTTGACACGAGACCTTAATGTCATATGAGTGAACCTCTAGCCGATAGACTAATGTAGGTAAGGGAAGTATGTAAATTGGATCCGTAACTACTGTTACTGTATTTGAAAATTTTTCAAAATACAGAAACTTTTTCGTAATTCAGATGACGGAAACTAGGCAAGTACTAAGGAAATTGAACCATAATTGTTTCATTTTCAAATTTCAACATATATATTTTTTTTTTCATGTATCAAACAAAAGTAATTGAAAAGACAGAGTATATGAACCACGCGAACACTAAAAATCAATACTAGCAAAAAAAAAAGTCTTAAGTTAGTTTCTTACAAAATGTTAAAAAAAAAATTTGATTTGAATTTGAACATGTTAGCACGTGAAAATCTTAACCTATAGTTTGAACTTTTGGAAAAAAATTCTGAAGTCAATAATTTGGTAGATAAATAAGCAACTCGTAAACTTCCAAAAAAAAATAATACATCTAAGAATGCAACTCATTACTGTGCAATTTAGTTCACCAACAGACAACTGTAAATCATACGTTCATGATGGGATTGTGTAAATGTGAGGTAAATATATATTGCATACATACATAAGTTAATAAAAATTTAAGTTTTCATATTTAAAAAATTAAAACTTGAATTTTGGCTTCCTGTAACTTTGGCCTAGCGTAGCTGATATTAAAAATTTAAGAATTAGTTACCGTTGAATTAATTTAGTTATTTTAAATCTCAAGTTGAACAGTGATTTATGAAAATCAAAGTAACAGATTAATTATTATTAATTGTACATTCTCATTACTGTGGTCAATTTGTCTACTAAATGTTCTTCACTCGAAACATTTGAGGCATATAGGAGAACAGCATTTATTTTGAGTTATTTTTTATCTACCCATCCCCAGTAGNGTCACTCGAAACATTTGAGGCATATAGGAGAACAGCATTTATTTTGAGTTATTTTTTATCTACCCATCCCCAGTAGTAACGGTTGGCATTTGGTTTGGAAGTTTGGCTATGTGTTGGACTGGAACACATACATCATTGGTCCAACGTAATATGCCAACGAAAATCAGCTACCACGAAAATGTTATGAAAATATTTAGCGCCCGTCAAATAATGACGCCACTAAATCAGAATATGTCAGAACATACTGCAATTTCTGTAGTTCTGCTGTTGCCGTTACAACTTCCCTAAAAGTTTCGGGCGTTCATGGCTGCGACTTAAGCCGCTGTCGCACGCAGGTCTACAGAGGCGAACTGGCGGGGGAGAGCGTGTCCCGCTATTTACACCGCCCCCGAGTCTCTAAGCCCATAACGGCCTTTGTGTTACTTTGAAAAGGAACTCGACTTTCTCCTCGCACCGATTTCCAGCCCGTTGAAGTTTTGACAGAGGTTTCGCCCCGCTCCTTGCGCGCTGAAAGGTGGTGGGCGACATTTCCCAAAATTGGACACGGTGGCTTAGGCGTTGCTTTGCCNCAAGGGGTTTGCGCTGCTTTTTTCCCACAATGCGGAGAGTTCCTTCTTGCTGCTCGCTTCAGCGCAGTTCAGGAACAATTTCCTGCATTACTAAATTCCGCAGTAATTATTCTCTGTCTGAATCATAATGCAAACTGATGAACAAGCCAATAGCTTCGACTTTTTCATCGAAAACGTTTATCTATGCTACCATCTTGGAATGTATACATTATAAATAATATGTAGTATTTGTTACATAGGAAAACAAACATTGCATAATTTCCAATTTAATGAAATTACAGTACAGGAATTTTTTTTAAAATTAAGATACTGAATTTGTTTGGAGCAGCCAAATAAACAATCTTTTCGTTTAAAATATCATATATACCTACTACTTGCGACTATCCAAAAAATCTGCGAATATTGTTTTGTAGAACGGAGATCTTTTACCACTGAAAATCTGGTTGACAATATCGTCCCCGTTCATGATGAAAATATGGGGTTGGCACTTAATTTTTGGACGAAACTTTGTAACCTTAAGACATAAGCGAATTCTGTAAGACAACTCCTGAATCAGCACGTGTGAAATTAACAAGAAAGGTCGTCTTGTCGGAACGCATAGAGTTGAACATATTTCGAGAAACCCATGCGTAACTCTCAGAACAGAATGTGTTTTGTCTGACAGGTAGACAAAATACAAAACTCAGGAAGGCTTTTAAAAATATACTCTAAAAATAAGAAATTATTCGGAAATTTACGATCCCAGCGTACAGGTAATTTCCCCCCTACACATTCACTGTAGCGTCCCTGCATTTGTTNTTATTCGGAAATTTACGATCCCAGCGTACAGGTAATTTCCCCCCTACACATTCACTGTAGCGTCCCTGCATTTGTTTAGGAAACAGTCAAATGGATAGGGAAATTCCCAACTTTGTATTGTAGCGACGCTAAACATTCCTTTATCTGCAACTTGATGTGTGGTGTTATTATCATGCAGTGAATAGGTTAAAGACTTCCATTACAGTCTTGGTAGTTAACTATAAAAATTTTTACAGTGTAGGATTATGTGTATGTGCACAGCTTCATTAAAAATCACTTTACAGGGAAGGTGAACATAGGCCCTACATTTTCGTCTTATATTTTCGGGAATAACCTGCCAGGGGTTTTTCGTTTCCGGTGTTTTATTCGGCCGGTAATGTTGTTTCACACAGCAAGGCTCGGGGTACAGCGATATTTACCGTGGGTAAATCATTCATAAACCTACCTATTGCGCATTTTGGTTGTGATAAATCGGTTCTAATTAAGTGGAAAATTACTTCGGACAAACACAATTGCAGATCCAGGTCGCCCAGGAAAACACAGAGGTTGACGTTGAAAAACACACCAAGGCTGTTCACGGTAAAGTGAGCACTTTTTTAATCAACACCTGAAGAGTGTCACTGTCCTTACCTGCGTGTATTTTTAACGGGCACTCGTTGTGGCAAGCGCCCAGTTAAGTTGGTAACGACGGAGGGAAAGTAATTTCATGTCTCAACGTTGAACCGAGAGTGTTCCGTAAACGTTTGTCAATACTACAACGATTTTTTTTTTTTTCATTTTTTGTAATGCATATAAAGGTATGGGTTATATATAAGATTAGTAAAATATTTACTTTTATAATAATTTTACGGTTACTGACATATGAATAAAGTGATAAGGTCCACGGCAATGTTGATTTTACATATGGCGGAAGGATAAATAATGTGCTTACAAGATGATCTTAAGCAGGGCTTTCAAATGTGCTCATTTTACGGTGAAGAATATATACCCGAGAACAAACTAAGTTTAGCTGTCGTAAATAGATATAAAAAACATAAGAATAATTTTCCACTGGCTTGCCAAGAAACTGTGTGTGTCTATGTGTGTGTATGTGCGGGTGTGTGTGGGTGTGTGTGTGTGTGTGTCTGAGTGTGTGTGCTGTACTCCGCTGTCTTCGTTAATTCTCCAGGTTTCCAGCTTCCATGCTTGTCTTCGTCTCAGTGCACGTCCATGTTGTCTTCGTCATATCGTCTTGAGTTTTGTGAAAGTTTTTGTAAATTTTGTTTTGTGTCTGTTGCTCGTTTTGTGTCGTTTGGCTTGACGTAATTCTTTGTGGAATTATTTTCATGCTTTAAACATACGTCGGCAACAACTAGTGTTGACTTGTTCTCCTCTATGCTTTTAATGCCATCCTCTGTTTTCTTCGGAGACGTAGCTCTGCAATGGCGTATGACCCCGAAGTAATTTTTCATTTGATCACCTAACCCCAATTCCAAGTAACATTCAAAGAAATAAATTCTGTTTCAGCTCAATTACACAGCACACTAAAAAAAAAGTATTCTCTGGAACAAATAAAACGATAAATGAATGTGGGTGTGGAAAGGTTAAACAAGAGTACAAAAATGAAACTACTATCGTCTGTTCACTGGTAATTGAGTACTTTTGAAATCAACTATTTAAAAATCTCACTGCCTCTACCTGAATATACTGTAACAGGCACGCTTACTGACATGCGTGCAGTAAAGATTGTAACAACGATCTGGAAGTAGTTCCATGTTTTAAAGTTGATTTAAAAGTGTTTGGTAAAAATTTATGTTTCCTGGACGAATACTGAAATTATTTAATTTGCTGTCTGTAGTTTTGAAGCATGTAAGTCTAATAATAAGAAAATTTTGAAATTAATTACTGTTCTAATAATATCGCAGTTCCCCTTGACCGAAGCATGAATAAAGGGATGAGGCTCATGACAACGTTAATTTTACGTGTGGCGGAAGAATACACATCTTGCGTGCAAGAAGATCTTAAAGGAGGGCTTTCGAAAGCGCTCAGTTCACCGTTAACAGCATGCTTCAGAGTGAAACGACCCAGTTTCTGAGAAATGCTACAAGGGAAGAGTGAGTGAAGGGTAAAGAGATTTGCGTGGATCTTAACATCGTGGTCTTGAGAGCCGACGGGGGTGAAGCGAGGCTTGTACGGAGCAGCACCGAAGTGCAAGGACAGGGGGAAACGGCAGATCCCCGAGAAAACACGCCGACCATCGGCATCGTCCGGTACTATTCCCACATCCGGGGGCGGACCCAGCCGGGGAATCGAACCCGATCCACCTCGGCGGGGAGGCGAGTAGTCTGACCACCACACCACCGCGGCCCCACGGCAGTAGTTGCTCGCGCAACGCGGGCTGTACATAATCATGATCTCCGCGGTACATAACAGAAGAACCCATTAGGTCAGACGGGAGGCAGCGAAACAGAAGATAAATAAATAAAAATAAGATGCAGGGCAAGTCGTGCGTCTCAGGTGAGGGGGAAGGGGGAGAGAAATGGAAGACGTAAGAACGCCGGCGAGGAAACAGAAGAGTATAAAACACCGAGGAGGAAAATGTGGAGGTGTCTGTAAAATTTATTATCTAATTGGTGGTGGTGAAAGCTATTACTGTAGCGCCCGAGGGTTTTTTTCTCTCCCTTCTGCGGCGATAGTAGGCCGCGCGCTCTCTGGGTGGGCCGCCGCTGTTTAAGGAAATGTTAATAGGCCCATAAAGACCACTCGGGCTCGCAGGCTAGTTCCCCCGCCGTCCGCGCAGGTGGCGCGGTCGTCGCCTGGACGCGAACCCTCGTCGCCGACACACGAGACGACATTCCTCCGCCGTCAGCACGCAATTACACTTGGAGGAAGCATATTCCGTGAGATTGCTAAACAATAATGATAATAATAATGGCGTGTGGGGAGTGCACCCAGGGCAAGGCAACACCCTCCGAGTGACGGTCGTTCCAGCTTGGACCCGTACGTGACCGTCATCCCCGGGCATTACATTAAATGAGACCCTAGAATGGAGTGGCGCTGGAATGGAAGGGCGGGGGAAGCGGGAGTACCCCGAGAAAACCCGCCGGCAATCGGCATCGTCCAGCACGATTCCCACATGTGAAAATCCGGGAGTGAACCCACCGGGGATCGAGCCCNCCATCAGCACGCAATTACACTTGGAGGAAGCATATTCCGTGAGATTGCTAAACAATAATGATAATAATATTGGCGTGTGGGGAGTGCACCCAGGGCAAGGCAACACCCTCCGAGTGACGGTCGTTCCAGCTTGGACCCGTAGGTGACCGTCATCCCCGGGCATTACATGAAGTGAGACTCTAGAATGGAGTGGCGCTGGAATGGAAGGGCGGGGGAAGCGGGAGTACCCCTAGAAAACCCGCCGGCAATCGGCATCGTCCAGCACGATTCCCACATGGGAAAATCTGGGAGTGAACCCACCGGGGATCGAGCCCGGATCGCCGTGGTGGGAGGCGAGCGCCCTGGCCACTACGCCACCGTTGCCCCTCGCTAAACAATAATAGTAACATTATACAGAAATATTTATAAAATTACGGATACGTCGCTTTATCCAGTAACAGATTTTCTGTAAATATCGCAGGACCTTCCAATAACTCGCGCGCTAGTTACACTCTAAAATCGAAACATTTGAAACTGCTCTAGACCAGCGAATTCGAATGCGTATATGTAAGAACTACTCCGTTTGAATAAGTAGAATTCTACCTATCATTTTAGCTGCTAGTATGCGATGATTAAATAGTGGTTTCTACTGATTCCTAGTGAACTGCAGTGGCTTGGCACTAAAACCTCATTGCATTGCACTGATTCGACAGTAGACAACAGCTCATTAACTGAATATTCAGTAAAATAATTATGCTCGTTGAAATCACTGATTCAAATCCAGAGTGTAGTTTTTTCTGTACCGCCGGTTTATAAAAATGTTAACCTAAAAAAAAAAAAAATCTTCTGTTTCTGTTACGCAAGTGTGCCGCTGTTATTAGAAAAGAAATTTAAAAAAAAATTTTAATGCTTTTATTTTCTAGCGAGATTTGAAGACCAGCCAAACATTTTACAGTCCGCGAATTTCACCACTCACCTATCACTAGGGATTTGCGAAATTCGCGTTATTAATTAGCAACATGCGTACTTCCCTGCGCTGCACCTACTTGAGCGCAGTTCGTGATTTCATTGATTACTGGAACTCTATGGCGTCTTTTCTTTTACCTGTGTGACCGCCTAACTGTAGGTTGGATGCTCAACCGTTCAGGGCAGAGCGGCTGGCATACAGCGGTGGAAACATGCACTAGTATATAGGGTATAATCTGTTTTTTGTTGATATGCCCAACAGCAGTAAAATTAAATGTAACGTTAATGAAGAGTAGCTATTTAGGCTTGCAGCTTCAGTTGTGCAAATCATTCCCCCCGTTAAACAGACAACTATCTAGAACAAACACCATTAAGTTCTGCTGAGTAACGTCAAGCGAATACCTCACACAGTGCATAGAGGCCGCGGTGATGAGATGGTTGGACTACTCGCCTAGGTGAAACGGGTTCGATTTCCCGCGGGGGGTCGCTCCCGGATTTCCGCGTGTGGGAATCGTGTAGGGGGCGATGCCGCTGGTCGGCGGGTTTTCCTCTGGGATCTCCCGTTTCCCCTTCCCTCGCATTCCGGCGCTACCCCACACTCACCTGACTTCAGTCTCGTCGGCTCTCGATACCTCGATGTTAACACCTCCACTTCCCACCGCCTAACCCCAAAAAGTAATTNGACTTCAGTCTCGTCGGCTCTCGATACCTCGATGTTAACACCTCCACTTCCCACCGCCTAACCCCAAAAAGTAATTTCCCTCTTCACTCCTTATACAGTATTAAGATTAAAGCTGGATATAGCGTATCGGTAAACAAACTTCCTAAGGACACACGTGAAATTTTTTCATGCTACTGTACTTGTTATCGCAATCACTATGATCCCTTATGGCCTGGCGTGACCTTGAACCATTTAACTTTNGACTTCAGTCTCGTCGGCTCTCGATACCTCGATGTTAACCCCTCCACTTCCCACCGCCTAACCCCAAAAAGTAATTCCCCTCTTCACTCCTTATACAGTATTAAGATCAAAGCTGGATATAGCGTATCGGTAAACAAATTTCCTAAGGACACACGTGAAATTTGTTCATGCTACTGTACTTGTTATCGCAATCACTATGATCCCTTATGGCCTGGCGTGACCTTGAACCATTTAACTTTNGCTACTGTACTTGTTATCGCAATCACTATGATCCCTTATGGCCTGGCGTGACCTTGAACCATTTAACTTTTTTTTTACCGAGGAGGTCTTTTAGCGATTAATTTTAGTCATTCTCCAAGACAGTGAGCAAATAAAACAACTTNCTTTTTTTTTACCGAGGAGGTCTTTTAGCGATTAATTTTAGTCATTCTCCAAGACAGTGAGCAAATAAAACAACTTATAATTTCCTGAGTGAAATTACTAGCAGGCTATCTATTTTCTTTTCATTGCCTAAGCAACCAAGAAATATAGAAATCCTCAGTAGTGTAGTTCCTTAACTGAACACTAGAAGTGCTGCTCTTTTTATTCTCTACAGACTTTAACACCCTAAACTAGACAACAGCTGAAATATAACAACACGGTTTTTGACTCGGTGCGCAAGAGGAATTGCATTTATTGAAATGGATTTTTATGGGGGGAGGGGGGGTGTGCTACCAAATGACAAGCCCCTCTACACCAGCACGGGGTTACGTCTTTTTTTTTTGTGTACTCTTAAATGACACTCCTCAAAGCGTCGTCGCAAAGAAAATGCAGTAACCCCCATGCTGTGCACTGTTTAACATTTGCAGTTTTCTATTTTCGGGACACATGAAACTTGATTGGTGATCGAAAGCTTACATACCGACTTTGTCATAAGTTTTATATCGAGCCATGTCTCAAGATAGTAGTGAAACACGCACGGTTCTGTCGTACTGCCTCGCGAAAACTCCCAGACTTTCGGCCGTAGCATTGAAAAACAGATGGCTATATACCAAATTTAACATTACGCTGGAAAACTCAATGTATAAAAAAAAATTATATAGTAAATTTACAGGTTACTTGCGAACTTTTCTTAAGAACTGCTTAAGTTCTACTTTCAGCATATTCCTCCGCCTCGGGAAGCAAAGCCAAGTCTAGAAAATTACACCAAATTGACAACGTACCGTACTTGTGGGCACTCAGTTTAATAACCTTGCGCGTGAGCTTTCTTGCAATGCATTACCAGCACATTTAAATTATCTGTTTTTGTTCATATTAATTATAAGTGAAATATTATTTATAATTCATAGATAATACCAGCTGTGACCGCAGCTCCGCTTTCAAAATAAAGTTGAATTTTACTTTGTGTAATCGTCTATACTCTATACATAGGGCCAGTGACTTTTCGCGTAAAAATCGGAGCACACAGTAGACTTAAATACTATATACACCCCTCAGCTGTTGTTATACCTCCATTGACTGCTGGTGCCGTGTCTGTCTTTGACCAAGCCACTCAGGACTAAGTAACTCCGCCACTGAACCTTCGTGATTCGTGCGCAAACTGTTAACGTGGGCCAGAACATGTTTTAGCCAATCAAAGAAGCTGGACGACCCTATAGTGTCTTGGAATGTACCTTGTCTCGAAATCTTTTCGCGAAATATCACTGCCCCTATCTATACATATTATAAAACTCAACGTCTCGGTGAATTAAATGGTAACAACACTTACTATTATTTCTCTGTTATAGATAGATATATGCTACCGCGAAGGTTTTTTTTTTAGGTTTTTTTATTCTACACAATTCTTTAGTACATGATATTGTTCCATCTTTAACGGTTTAGACAGCGTATTGCAAGAGAGCGCGCTGGTGGCAAACTTTTTTCCGACTTGATTCACAATTAGAGCTTGTAAATTTTTTGAGATATTTTCTCGCTATAAAAAGTACCCAATATCACCTTTCAGCACTCCAACCATTTCTGTGCAAGAAATTACGTTGATCCGTTGCTCGGTTGCAACGTTGCATTGTTATTCCGATTGTGTACTTTTTCATTTTCCAATAAGAATTTCCCCAAAGGAATGAGATATTTTTTTCGGGATAAAAAGTAGCCTATGTCACTTCCCGGCCCTCCAACTATCTCTGTACAAAAAATCACGTCGATGAGTTGCTCCGTTGCGACGTGAAAGAATGACAAACAAACAAACAAACACACTTTCGCATTTATAATATTAGTTAGGATGTATGCAAAAGTTCAATTTAACCAGCAAAAATTAAGATAATTTTACGTTAACGGAAGTATAAAATGCTTTCGATACATGACATACATTCAGGAAACTACCAGAAATACATGGAGAGTTTTTTTTTTAAATATTCAATACAAAAAGTGTGAAGATACTGCAAATAGACTCATACAAACATTTGTTTAAAACGGAAAGTGTTAGGCCTAGAGTAAATATTTGAGGCTCCCAACTGCCTGTTGCTTGAACCGAGTTNGTGATTTTTTTTTAATATTCAATACAAAAAGTGTGAAGATACTGCAAATAGACTCATACAAATATTTGTTTAAAACGGAAAGTGTTAGGCCTAGAGTAAATATTTGAGGCTCCCAACTGCCTGTTGCTTGAACCGAGTTGCAGAGTGTTCGAAATATACGTTTCCCCACGATGCTATTAAACGTGCGTCCATTGTGCTCATATACGAAACAAACACGTACTTCAGACGATGACCGTTGAGCACTTCCAAAACAATAACAAAACCAACAGTCCGATTTTGTTCAAAAAAAATTTATTATTATTTATGCATTATAAACAAACTCTTCATGACCAACAATACGAGCATTACCCATAGTATCAAGTANACACGTTTCCGACGATGCTATTAAACGTGCGTCCATTGTGCTCATATATGAAACAAACACGTACTTCAGACGATGAATGTTGAGCACTTTCAAAACAATAACAAAACCAACAGTCCGATTTTGTTCAAACCAAATTTATTATTATTTATGCATTATAAACAAACTCTTCATGACCAACAATACGAGCATTACCCATAGTATCAAGTNCAAATTTATTATTATTTATGCATTATAAACAAACTCTTCATGACCAACAATACGAGCATTACCCATAGTATCAAGTAATTTCCTATAAATCCCTATTTCATCACCTAACTCAAACTTGATCTTCTTTCGAGAATACAAAAACAGATTTCCAAAACGAAACAGGTAAGACAGAAGAACATAACTCTCTTCAACACCAATGACCTTGCGACACCAAGTTGTATCATCCTCGTCAACATCGTAAACTCTTAATCGCGTATAGACGACTTTTTAGAACCGCTGTAGCTCAAAATACACGCTTCTGGTACATACGAAACTACTCAAGGCCCCTTGCGCTGAACCTTTCTGCAGACTTCCCGCAAATATAATAACAGGGTCGTCGCTGAAAGTCCCATAGGCTTGCGCTTAGCGTTGAAGGGGCACTTGATGCGCGTGGCAGTGTCACCATTATCGCTCCCTCAAACGCGGAAAAAGTTCCGCGCAGGGGGAAGCCGTGACGTCTGCAATGGCCAAGGGGAAAATAATAATAATAAACGCCCTCTGCTTTCATCGCCCTGGTGACACTTTTCGAAAGCTTGATTGCCGACCTCGCATGTCGCGAATGTACACACGTGCGTACGAGTCCTGACAATACGACGTAATTTACTTAAGGACATGCCCGCAGTTAATGATAATTAAAAACGCTAACACGCAAGTGCGGATGAGCAGCCTGGCGAAGTACAGAAAATAATTACTGTGAGTATACTAATTAAAATTAATTTACAATATAGAGACCATCGGCCCGTGTGCCCAAAGAGCTAGGTCAGACAAAAAATAATGTTCTAGCCGAAGTTGTATACTGACCATAAATACGAAAGAATTTCAGTAATTGATCTAGTCCGTGGCTTGATTCTGATTTCTGGTCACAGCTCCGCCAGAGGTAGTTGACAAGGGTCGTTGCCAGGTTTTTTTTCTAACCTACTCTAAAACTAAGTGTTAATATGTTAGTCCGCGGTAGGAACGGGATTATTGCGTCTCACGGCTAACTCCTTACGCTTACAAGGGAAGGAAGATCATGCAAGCAGACGTGCATCCCGGCAAAGAGGGATTGGGTTTCCCATGGCCGAGTTTGGCCATGAAAAACCTCCCNTCATGCAAGCAGACGTGCATCCCGGCAAAGAGGGATTGGGTTTCCCATGGCCGAGTTTGGCCATGAAAAACCTCCCCAATGTAATTACAGTTAATCTACATCTAGAAGAGAAAGTGGAAAAACCGGCACATACACCGTAAAAACCCTTTAGACAGGAAAGAATTAAAAATTGTTACATGCATTGTGATAAAATGCTACAGGAGAAAGATAGGTGGGTACCATGCTCTTTATTATTGGGAGAGGAGAAACTAGTAGAGAGGTGGCGGGAAAATGTCGTTCCCGGGAAGACAGACGACAGTTTTTATTCAAAGAACTTGTCGCCGTGGGGGATAAAACCGTATTAGTCACGACCAGAAAACTCACTCACCCCTTATCCTTGGAAGGGTTGGGGCAGTAAAGGGAAAGCGCATGTCAACAAGGACGTGGGAAACTATGCCGGATGGGCTGAAAGGACGAAGGACATCTGGCACACCGCTATACGCTTTTCACAGAATATCCACTCACGTAAGACCCGCTTTTTCTACTTATGTCTTGACAAACTGCTGAGTTGATTGATGTATCGTGCAGTTGGCCACTTAACCCCTCGACATATTATCACTAGGGCCAGTGACTTTTCGCGTAAAAATCGGAGCACGCAGTAGACTTCAATACTATATACACACCTCAGCTGTTTTTATACCTCCATTGGCTGCTGGTGCCGTGTCCATATTTGACCAAGCCATTCAGGACTAAGTAACTCCGACACTGAACCTTCGTGATTCGTGCGCAAACGGTTAACACGGGCCAGAACATTTTTTAGCAAATCAAAGAAGCTGGACGACCCTACAGTGCTTTGTACTGTATCTTGTCACGAAATCTAATTATCCGGAACATGCTTGTTCACGTATGACATGCTGCAAATCAGGTAAGGCAATGGTCGGTGCTGTACCAGACCAGAAGCTAGCGCCAATACAGACGGCGTATTTTTCCTGGTTATCGGTATTGTCTGCTGTTGGCACAGCAACATTTTATTATTGGTTGTTGCCAGAACCATAGGTTAATAGAAATTATTTTAATAGGCTCCATCCTATAAGTTACTACGAGGAATTCGTAGGTACTTGTCAGACAAAAAATTTCCTCGTTTGCAACACCTGGAACTAAAAATTAATGTGTCAGTTAAGGGGTGAACAAAGATAGGCTGTGCAACCACCAGCATAATTAAATTGTGTACGTAAACTGAAAACGTGTTTATACTACATTTAAAAGAATCTGCGTAGTAATAAGTCGTACATTTATGCAGTTTGCTCTTTGTAAATAATGTGGGGAGCATAAAAATATAATAAAATCGTCAATCTGAGCACTAAACACATCTCGTATATTTATAGATCATTCACGTTTACTTTGTTCATGCCTCAAGTAAAACCCAGTTTTATAGCCATTAAATTTAGTGATCAATTATCACATTGTTGTATTTAAAGTTTGAGGTATAAATTTTATGTGTTAATTACACATACCGGACACACCCATCTTCTGTGGTCTTCTCTCTGGTCGGGTCAACGACAAAAGACGCCGCTCCGGGTGTTACGCTGGCCTCTATCGGGCGCGTTNTGTGGTCTTCTCTCTGGTCGGGTCAACGACAAAAGACGCCGCTCCGGGTGTTACGCTGGCCTCTATCGGGCGCGTTGTTTAATATTTTCGGCTCCGTTTACTGGCCAGTGGAGGGGATTTCTGCAACTGTCTTTCGCAAGGTGTTGTTGCAATCACGCTCGTGTCCTGGTTAAATGTTTGAAGGTGTGATCAGTCATGCCGTTCAGCTAAGGCCTGATCACATCACAACATCTCGCTCTAGGTCCGATGTTCAACCGAGTATTCCTATTCACAGGACACAGTTCTACTCAAACTCATTCATCGTGTCCACTTCACGAGACTGGAATAAACTACGTTACCACTGGAGGTTAGGAACTCAGCAACGCTCTCGGCATTTAGGAGAAGGCTTGGTAAACACACTATCAATGTACACATTATATATCATATGTCGTTTGACATTTAAGTTAACTGTTTTACCCATAGCTGATTTTTATTTGTATATTTATTCCCACTAGATTAGTAGTNTCGTTTGACATTTAAGTTAACTGTTTTACCCATAGCTGATTTTTATTTGTATATTTATTCCCACTAGATTAGTAGTCATAATTTGTTGTTATTGTTATTATTGTCTTCATTAATATTGTTATTTAGCATTTCCCAGTTTATCAATAACTTTAAAACCATTTTCTGCTTATAACTTAGGATTATGTAAGTTTGTAGGTTAAGTATATGTATTTATGATGTTTAATCTTGCTTAAATGGTTAAGTGGAAGGCTCACCACCTTAACGTCACCATAAAAAGAGACAATAATAAATAAATTTTATTGTTCAACATTTAAATTTCTCAATACTTGTTTAATGAGATTACAAATTACATTTTTCCCGATGCACAATTCAAATCGTTTAATTTTCTTTAAGACCAACTACAAAACACAGNGAGATTACAAATTACATTTTTCCCGATGCACAATTCAAATCGTTTAATTTTCTTTAAGACCAACTACAAAACACAGAATAACGGCGACGTAGTTGTCTAAATAATTAAAAATTTCAGAACGTCGGAAATTTGATTCTCGTGCTGTGTTTCCACTCTCGGCCGCCTAGGTGGCTCTAGTTTACACGTCGTCCTGGTTTACCAGGGGTAAAGTATGGTCCGCGTCCGTTACTGTTCTCCACTGCGCTTGGTGAAACGTGTCTGGAGAAACAGCGTGNCTCGGCCGCCTAGGTGGCTCTAGTTTACACGTCGTCCTGGTTTACCAGGGGTAAAGTATGGTCCGCGTCCGTTACTGTTCTCCACTGCGCTTGGTGAAACGTGTCTGGAGAAACAGCGTGGACAGTTTCAAGTCAACGACCGGACGAAGCAGCTAACCCCACCCTTCTATTGTTACCCTCTGTTATTTTCTAGCCACCGCGAACTGTCTACCTGCTCCTAACGGTCAGCGTCTGACACTTGTCGTCATTCTGTGTTTCCGCGGCAGGGCAGAACTACGCAGTATGCACACACGCGATGGCTTCAGAACTGAAGACTTGTACCTCGAGATTCAGTAGTCCCGGAATATTTTCGGTTTTCAAGTGCCACGAAATGTTGCGAATAAACATAGAAAAGGCCCGTGTAAAATTTGATACAACTCATACCACAGAGTTTTTACCCGAAGGTAAATAAGTCCGTTATGAATTCGAAAAACTTCTGAACAATTTCATGTCTTTAAATTTCGATGCATTAATTTATTTGATTTACTTTAGTAGCTGACTGTTTGGTTATTTCACATATCTTATAAATAGTGTAAAGAAACAAATGTTATGTTTTTGATAGCTTGGGTTCACTAACAATAAAAGTGAAAATCCATAATACTGTACGCTTTGATCTAAGGAAGTCGTGATCGTTGTAAACAACCTCGAATTTCCTGCAGATTTCTCGCGATACTAACGCAACAAAGATAAAAGGAATGAAAATGAATGTCCAAACATAGAAAAGAGTGTTTTATTTATACCACAGCACTTTGATTTGAATAAAAAATACCTTTTCTCTAAATTTATGTTAAAATATTATCACTTTTCCTAGAGTAGAGGGGATAGATCTGGGCCTCTCTTAACATCGACATCTTGAGAGCTGATGAAGGTGAAGTGAGCTGAGGAAGGAGCAGCGCCGAAATGCAAGGGCAAGGAACGAGAGATCTACGAAAAAAAACCTGCCGAGCAGTGGGCATCGTCCAGCACGATTCCCACGTATGAAAATCTGGCTTTGTAGGGAATCGAACCCGGTTCGCCTTGGTGGGAGGCGAGCAGACTGGCCACCACAGCGGTCCCGCACTAGCAACTTACATTGACGCATCATTGTGCCCCTAGGACTTTTTTAACTAAAAAAAATTTCTGAGAGAATAAGGTATTTTTTCGGGATAAAAAGTAGCCTATGTCATTTCCCGGCCCTCCAACTATCTCTGTACAAAATATCACGCCGGTCTGTTACTCCATTGCGACGTGAAAGGACAAACAAACAAACAAACACACTTTCGGATTTATAATATTAGTACGACAAGACATAACAAAACCTAGTATAACAGTCGCTTTAATTCGTAACTTAGCAGCTACTAAGTCAAGGAACAAAACAGTTTATAGCATAGAACTATCTAGGGATGTTTCATTAAAGTTCGTTTTTAAAAATGATGTATTTAACTAACTACATAGCTAAATATCGCCCAACGAGTTAAAATATTTCGAATTTTTTTTACTTAAAGCAATATAGTAAGAGCAGTTATTATTAGTTTAGGCAGCAATGAGACACACACAACCGAATTATCGGCCGTATACGTAGAATTCGACTTGGGTTATTGCAAAGTCAGATGTTGAGCGGTAGATTAATTTAAATGAAATGTCACGTGTCTTACACATATAAACAATAATATAACAAACTTAGGCAATTCAGAGTCTTGGAATTTGCTGCCAGGTGCATTTTTTTTTATCGCTCTCGAGTGGGCTTGCTTACCCGCTCATCGAAGTCTCCACGCCCGAGCACCGAGAAAGGGAATCTGGAACTGCAACAAGGAAAACTAAGAAAGTCAAATTACCCCGAACGGGATGATTTATGTGCCAGGAACAAGCATGCACGACTCCGAGTGAGGTGCCAGCGGACGAGAAGAGGTTAAGGAAAGAGTTGGAGGGAGGAGAGAGGTAGAGGAAGAGAAAAACGTGAAGTGTGACTCCACGAGATGTTTGCGGTTTCTTTTCATCCTTAAGGCGGTCGTCTACCTGGAAAAGCAGAGCGATTAAGAGCTACACTCCCACGCGCGAAGTTCTTAACTATTTTACGCGTCGGTACCCACAATTCAGTTCACTGTACTTGCTCACGTCTTCTGATCTTAATAGAGAAAATTCGGCAGTCATTTCCATTTCTTCTTCGATATCACTGNGGGGGGGGGGGGCCTCTGCGATCTCATCAATGTATCGAACACGCACAGACGAGAAGAATTGAAGGACGTACAAAAATGTATTAATATCAAAACTGGCTGCGAAAACTGATGTTGCGAGGCATAGCAAGTAAATATTGGATATGTGTGTCGGGCAGCTCGAAAATATCGAAAAAGCAATTTCAGAAAATCGTGAATGATTTCCTACGAAAAGGTGAGGTCGATATATATACATGTACGAAACGCCTTTTCCACTCAGTGAACGATGGTTAATCGAACCGAATTGGTGAGCAAGCTTCAGCGAGCGATCGAGGCTGTACGGACTAATTACTTACTCGCGAAAAATAACAGAATGGCCATCAATAATCGAAGGGGGCAGGCTCTTAAACCTATCACCCTCAGGCTAGACGAAAGTAGAAAATAAAAAACCGAGTGACGAGGATGATGCCTGCGTGGAAATCAAACGTGAAATCAAGGTGGAAGAACCGACCCCGACGCATAAACGGAAAAGAAGCCCGCAATTGCCCGTATCGGAAGGGGGCATCACTAGCGACGAAGACGATTGCCCTATGATCGATTTGCTGCGTGCGCGAGAACGGAAACGAGCACGAGAACACGAACCCGATGTGGGCACTCTTCTATCTCATTACATAGTTTCCTCCTTTGACCGTACTGTCGACAAGACTAATGGTTTGCAGAAAAGTGGTGGAAAACCGTACCTTGGAAATAAGGAAGGTTTATTTTTTTCCCCAGGGATGTAGGTACTGCAGATCGGCAAGCGCAAGGTGAAAATCACGCCGGGATTGAGCGAACTTTTGTTTCGTAGGCGCCCTGGACACTACACCGAATCGGATTTGCGCAAGTACCCCTTTTTTTTAAAGCAAAGTTACGCATATTACGCCAAGAATAACCCTGCATCACATCAATTTAAAGACACGGCGCAAGAAAAACTCCCCATTACAGCCAGAATGTTTCCTAGGGTATGTTAAATTGGTGATTCGGGTTTAACTCAGAAATTGGAGAGCGGAGGAAAAATCGACTATCAGTATCGAGATGATCCAAATGAGTTAGTAGATGGGCTGAGTCATTTCGAAATGAGCAAGTATGCAGTTTCTGACGAGCTTCACGAATACACTAGGATAAATTATCCATCCAGAAAATACGTCATGAAAGGGCTGGACGATACTTTCCAATCTGACCTGATCGAAATGAAAGACTTTGCTCGTGTGAATAAAGGTCACCGCTACATTTCGACCATAATCGATACTTTTTCCAAGTATGCCTGGGTCAGGTTGCTCAAGTCGAAGAATGCGCGCGACGTCACGAAAGCCATGGCGGATGTGTTGCGCGAAGGACGCATACCGAAAAATATTCACACCGACGAAGGTAAAGAATATTTTAATGCAATAAATAAATGTATGGCATAAATCATTATTCTACATACTCTGGGCTCAAGGCCAGCATTGTCAAGCGTTTTTACAGGACGCTCTAAGCTAACCTGTGGAGACATTTCACGCGAAAATAAACTACAAGTGTTTGGATATTCTCCCAAAACACGTTCGCGAGTACAAGTCTACCCTTCATTCTACCAATCGCATGAAGCCCAAAGACGTGAAAAACGACTCCCTGGTTCGGACCGTGTATGCCACTCCAACGAGGAGGGACACACTCAAGCTTAAAGCCAAGATCGGTGACTTGGTGCGGATTTAAAAAAAAACGGGAAGTTATCCACAAAGGCTTCTGTCAGAACTGGTCTGCAGAGGTGTACAAGGTGGTGCGTATACGACACTCGTACCCACGCATGCATTACATCGAGGACCTTCACGGCGACCCCATCATTGGCGGATTTTACACCGAAGGGATCTGGCCTACGCAGTTTCCAGACGTGTATTTGGCGGAGAAGGTTCTGAAATGACGTAATGGTCGCGTGTACGTACGGTGGCTGGGACACTCCAAACGTCATGAATCCTGGATCGCCGATAGACATTTTCGAGTAAAAACCCTGCTAAAATTTTAATTTAATGTAAAGTTATAATTTGTAATATAATAAATCGTCACATGTGTGCTGAAAAGCTCGTTCGTTCATTTCTATTCCTATTGTCTCCTCAACGCCTGCGGGCTGTTATGTATGCACGCGTGGGTGCGAGATGGCCGCCGGAGGACCGGAATGACAGAGCACGAACAGCTCCGACGCTCCGGTTCCAGATCCCGATGTGCCAATGTCCCCATAACCCCTATACTGGCTTCAATTTACTGCAACAACTAATTGGGCCGGAAACCCGTAAAACGGTATCATGTATCCCCCATTGCTGTCTTATAATAGAGCAATGCCCAATAGTTCTGCTAGTTTTTTTTTCTATAAATTTTTATTGAAAAACATTGCGTATTTACAAAACTGTGAAAAAAAATACAAAAGTATTCTTCGTAGAAAATTTTTTTTTGCAATGTCACAAAATTCGTCTATGTATTACTGTACGTCTATAAAACATTTTGTGATGGTCAGGAACGAGGCCAGTAATCACTTAAAGTCGCGAAGTCAAAGTTACAAATAATTACATTCTGTGATAATTATTTCACTTAAAACAAGCGAATGTATGGAAAAATTACGCACTATGGAGTAATAAAAATTGAATTCTGAAAACAAAAAAATTGGGATTTAGATTTTTTCTTTTAACGTTCTATCGCGTGTAAAAAAAATGCATCGCCTTTTACTTTACTTTCCCAGGAAAGATAAGTTCGTGCAATCAAATTGCTATGTGTATTTCCTCAGCTCAATTATGTTTTGTTTGTGTCCAACCGAATGGACTGTAATTATAACTTGTTGGTTTGTAACGCCAGTTAACTGTCATCCCCACGCAACGTTCACATAACTCAAACAGTGCAATGGTTCAATCCACCTGCAGGCTTATGTCATTCTGAAGTGCAGTAGTGTCCTCAATCACTGACGCCAATTGTGCCGGCCAGATTGTTGTATTCGTCCCCAAGAGGCCAGAGTGTTATATTCTTGCCCGAGTAAATATATTTCTACCATACCACCGAAACAACGCCAAGACGTCTGTGGTGAAATAGTCGTGTGTTAAAACGCTTGCGTTGTAATTAGTAAAGTGCAGTTTCGATTCTCGATGCTGGTGTTTATTTATGTTATTACTCTTGTGATGATTATTTTCTCTCTGTTATTTTTTTATCTCACGCTGAGAAAACAAATATGTTTGTAGGAACCTTCTATACTGTTAAAATAGGGACTGACATCCGATGGGTTGTAGTTACCATCTAAATATTGTTAAATACATAGTATTGCCAACATAACTGTTTGTTGCATTCCTGTTTGTGATTGAATTTGCTACTGTGCATACGGTCGCTACGACAGAACACTTGTGTTCCCACTACTACACAGACTGCCTCCAGCAGATCAACTTCAACAATGTTTTGATTGTTCTCACAGCAGTCAGTATTGTAATAACCAAACAGAATTTTCTGTTTGTGGTACTAGACAGTTATGTAGTCAGGCTTGAGGATAGCAGCAATAGAACATTTTGAGTCTCTTAGGTACGTGCAACACGACGAGAGCACAGCACGCCAGTTCAGAGTTATGAGCTCAGCGGCGATGGTGCCCTTGATACGCTTGGCATTGCCACCCTTATCACTCCCGCGCTTCTCTGCCTCAAACGCGGAAAAAAGCTTGAGGTAGGTGGAGGCCTTAACGGTGTCGGATCCCAAAAAAAAACTAATAGTTTTATTTTTGGTGATGACATTTTCTTCGTATGAAAAAAATTACACTTTATATATTCAAACAATTTATTAACTAATTCAATTTTTTTTTCTGTTTTTATGCAGTTATAATAACAAATACTAAGTTGAACAAATTAAAAAAATTACAAAGTAAACTAACGCCATGGGCTACCGTGTTCCATATATGTAATCACCAAATAAAAGTTTATACATAAAAAAAGTTAAAAGTATGCAAACATTTCTTTATAATTAAAAATTGTTTTTTAATATATATATGGCTTGTTATTTGGTGATGACATTATACGTCACACTGTAGCCCATGGTATTAGTTTACTTTGTAATTTTTGTCATTTGTACAACTTAGTTTGTATTTGTTAGATATTATTTCTGCTGCAAAACAGAAAAAAAATTGTATTTGACATCAAATTATTGAAACAATGTTAAGTATAAATTATTTTTATTGAAGGGGAATGTAATCACATACAATGCATACAAATATAAAATTAATAATTTATTTGGGGTCAAAAATTATTAAGTTGCCAGGAGCGGACGTGGCTCCAGTGTTACCTCCCTCGTAACTACGCCACTGCCGAGCATCAACAATAGTGTTGCGATACCAGGGAACGTGTCAATCTGCGTGGCTCGCCTAGGGGGCGCGTGGCGGTATGAAGGCGTGCAGTTGATTTATGGGGCGTTTTGTCAGATGTCTTCATGTGCACCGTCGGCGCCCACAAGGCCGGAACACCAACTTCCTGCCGGTAACGAGTCGGTCGGCGGGGGAGGCGAAGCGAGCAGAGCGTCGCTCGGGCCAACCGCGCCTTCTGAAGGGAGGAGACGTACTTACATGCTCTTCGCCCGCTGTTCTATCGCGACCCGCGGTGGTGTGGTGGTTGACGAAGGAGCCTATTCTATAAAGAAAAACAAGGTAATTCGTTTTGTTAAACTTAATAGTTTTCAGTCAAAGAGACACACACAACACACGGTTTTTTAAAAAGCCATAGCACAGAGGTCACAAAAACAAGGAGGTAACTAGGTTTAATCGATTTTACGATGTTTAGTTATCAAAACTTATCCAAACATCAAAATTATATTTCTTTCAATATTTCAACAATGGTCAGACTACTAGCCTCCCACCAGGGCAAAACCGGGCTCGATTCCTGACGGGGTCGCTCCCGGATTTTCACACATGGTAGGCGGGTTTCCTCGGGGATCGCCCCCCCCCCTCCCGCAGGCCNNNNTCCCGCAGGCCCATGCATTCAGACGCTGCTCCATACTCACCTCGCTTCATCCTTGTCGGCTCTCAAGACCTCGATGTTAAGAGCCGTTCAAACAAAATTCGCTCTGCAGACCCCCCATACATGCTGCAACAGGCAACTGGGTTATATTTTAAGTCAAGCTTACACGTATTGTAGTCCATAATTCTTGTGTATATAAAACAAGAAACTTCCTGCGGATATCTGTACATTATTTATACATTTGTTACACACTATTTCCATCAGTAAAATACAAGAATCAACAAAAGAATATTTTCAGTCGTTGTAAGTTGAGAATTGCTTTTGTCCTTGCGGTTATCTCCAGCCAAGATATTGGAAAGTAATAGTTAATTTTGTAATTAATACAGGCAAAAATATTTCTTATGTTGGTATTGCCTGACAACTAAAACCACAGAACAGAATAAGGCACATTTGTTTCCAACAGTTAAAAATGTAAATAAAAATTTGGGTCGAAGTTACCCCAAATGGCTAAATTAACCTCGTCTAAATAGTGTGAATTATTTTAATTAACATAAGAATATTTATACAAAATGTTTAGCAAAAAGAAACACTGTATTGGAATTTATAATTACTATGACATGCAGATGTGTTTACGTGTTTGAGGAGTTAAGAGGACACAAGATACATAGTACTACAACAAACAGCGTTCAAATCTACTTCTTAAATTTGAAATGAGCTGCTTTGATTTTAATATTAATCTATATTGTAAAATTTATCCCAGCGAAATTTCTTAAACTGAGTATAAACGTAATTTTCTAGTATTTTATGGTGTTTGGTAGCTTATTTTCGACTGCTTCTTCAATACAACCTACCCTTGACAAATCTCCTGTACGAGATATAAACTCTTAATAAATAGTTTCTCAAGTTTATCGCATATTGTATACGCGTACTAAAAAAGCATAAAGGGTTAAGATTTTTTCTCGTACATCTTTGGCAGTTTACCAACATTTTCTGAGGAGAGGAAAATGTGTAGTGAATTTGCCTAGTTCATGTAATTTATACATCGGCAACCTTATACACAGAAATGTTTCCGTGGAAGTGTGAAAAATACAGGCATAAAATTACCAACAAATCTTTGTGAAATTATAAACACTCGTCTTTAAGAAAAAACTCACTGGAAGGAAGAAATGGTTAAGGCAAACAATATTTGTTCCTGTCAACTAAATAACTTGTTTAAATGGTCACAAATAACAATTTTGTTGGTGTAACCAAGTACTGTAATTACAAAATATTGTAGTTTCACACAAACAACGAAATATATATGTTTGAAACAATTTAATTGTTGCAAAGAAAGAAATGTTTGAGTGGAACATTTTTTCATGATCAAGTATGTAAAATAATCACAATTATCGTTTTGCTACCGTTATGATGAGTCGTAATGTGCAGTTCAATAAACCTTGAAACATTTAAACGACGCAACCAAGTTTAGAACACAAAGCTCTGCCTTCGAAGTCTAGCACTTTATTAACCATACTATCAGTACCACATTAATGTGGTGTTGATATATTAGTAATAACCCCCCCCCCCCATGTTATATTTATTTATATATACACACACAAACCATTAAATCTATATTTTCATATAACCATGGTGGCTGAGCGGTTAGCCTGGTCGGCCCCCACCAAGGCAAACCGGGTTCAATCACCGGCCGGGTCACTCCTGGATTTTCGCATGTAGGAATCGTTCCGAACGATGCCGCTGGTCGGCGGGTTTTCTCGAAGATCTACCGTTTCTCCTGCCCTTTCATTCTGGTGCTGCTCCATACTCACCTCAATCACCCTCATCGGCTCTCAAAACCTCGCTGTTAAGAGCCTCTCAAATCTCTTCACTCACTCACAATATTTTCTTTTTGTTTCCACTGGTTGTTTATACCATAATTATGCTTTACCAACCATACTGATCTAACATAAATTGTAAACGAACACAAATGCGGTGCGTTGTCCTTTTTGTGTAATTTTGTAGACTATGTTTACATGAAGCAGGGATATAGCCTGAAAGTAGAACTTAAGCAGGGCTTCAGAAAATTCGGGAGTAACCATGAATGGACTACAGTTGACGTGTGGCGTGTACTTGGGATAGGCATAGCTGTCATACTTAGCCAGGACAGGCAGCTAGCCAGAGCAGGCAGCTGACAACGAAACTTCCGGGGATTCACCAGCGGGAAAGAACCGAAGCCGAAGAAAACAGGGTAAGTCCCGAGATTGTTAGCTCGGGGACGACCCTTGTGCCATGCAAGAGAACAAGCTGATAGGCAACCACACGGCAAAGGAACCAGGGTAAGTCCCGACGAGAATTAGTGCAGACCCAGCTTCGTAGGAATCCCCGCCACAGTAACTGCACCCTCCCTCGACCCTGGTGGGAGAACACAAGCCGCTGACAAAACACAAAACACGCGAGGAACACAGGGGAAGTCCCCGTTTCTCTCGCGAGAAACTGCTGAGAAATGTAACTGAACATAGCGGGACACGAGTTAAATTGAGGAGCCAGCCGAGGCAGTAGGCAGTTGAATCCCCGCCGCTGGGAGGCGCCGGACGTGAGTGAGTTAGAATCGCGCGCCGAGGGAGGCGAGTCAGTCAGCCAGCCGAGGCCGGGTGTTCGGACCCCGGCCAGTGAAGTCAGTTCAGTTGTTCCGTGGCCGAGACGAGTTGCCAGTTGTTCAGTAACTTTGCCGAGAGTCGAAGCAGTGAGCTCCCCGCGCCGAGAGTGATGTAAGACAGTCGCGTGACGGGAACAGTGCCGAGAACTTATGAGTATATTCCCGGAAACGAGTGGCAGCCCCATACCGAGAGACGCCATTCCTCGAGAAGACGTAGTCGTGCGCCGGATGGCGACGAGGGAAGCAGTCAGTCAGTGAGTCAATTGTGACGTCACCGGGGAGAGAACCCAGGAACAGCCAAGACTTTATGTGTAAATTTCTGGGACAAACCAAGTAGAAGCGCCGAGAACTTACGAGTTCATTCCCGAAAAAGTAGTGGCAGTTTCTGAGGCGGAGAAGTCGGGAGCGCGAGACGAGTTGTGTCAGACGTCAACGTAAGAGAGGGGACGCGAGGTCTTCGACGAGGAGCGCCAGCCGAGATCGAAGAGACATCCCAAGTCCCGGGAAACCAATCCGGGACTTCCGAGAAGGGAAGCCGAGCTGACCCATCTACATCAACCAATAAGACAATTCACCAAAAGCCGCAGTCATAGATAAGTTGAAACGTCTCCATTCAATAAACCTTTCCCCGACGCATAGTATTCCGCCCACCAGCCCTTCAGGCCTACGACTTGTAGGGGGGCTCAGTCTCGACAGGATGTGTATAAATACCTATGTTACCTTCAGGCAAATAAAATACTTGGGTGTTAACTAACGGAGAATACGCATATTAGTTTACCCCTTACTCAACAACGACAGGTGCCCTTAGTCTGCACCAAGTAAAGTAACTCAGTACCCTACTATGGTCCATACGGCATAAGAAAGCCACTTTCTGACAGTCAGTGAGTGGCAACTTAATGTTTACGAAACAAACAAAGTGCCATTTACAAAATCCTGTATCAGCTGATGCACGAACGAACAAAAGTTAAAATTACGTTGGCTATTCTGAGTGCACTGCCAATGCATATCACAAAAGCAGAAAATACGCGGGTAAGAAAGAGTTCTTACATTTATTAATGCATTTTATTTTACAAGGACACAAAACAATGGTTGTTAGTGTTAAAAACTAAACTTCGTGATAATGTAGTTATGTATAGGTGTTCAAAATGAAATGTACAATAGAACGATACGACGCGGAAAAGTTTTCTGAAGTTGTGCTAACTTCAGAAAGTTTTTTCACGTCGTATCATCCCTCTCCAACCTCGCTTTCAACACGTCCTTGATATTAATTCGAAAAGCATATAGAAATATTGCATAATATTGTTGAATTATTTTTCTATTAATTTGACGAAACGACACGAATTTGAAATATATTTCCAGCCCGTAATCTAAGAACAATCAACTTAAAATAATACGCTATCTGTTATCCAAAAACAGCGGCTCAAACTTCGCCGTGACGCGCTGTGCGCGCGATCTCTCGGATATTATGCGAGGTATTACCAGCCAGAAATGAACCTCTTTTTTGTGCGATATATAACGAATTTACAAACAAATGCCAATAGTTATATTTTTCCACGAGCTGTGCATAATTTTTAAAGTACCATATATTTCATGTAAAATGATTTGGAGTAAAAGTCATTTATATTCGGCCGGTAATCGTTCGTCTACGTAAATTATACGCCATATTGTTCTCATGAAACCCATCTCCTTGTTTGTAGAAAGTGAGACGCGTGAATAGTTTTTAAGCAATTCTATTGTTATTCCAAGTCACATATTTCCAACTCGAATATATTAGCTATAACGCCCAAAGTGTGATAATAGATACAACAGACCGTCTCGCAAATGTTAACCCAAATTCACTATCTCGGACAAATTAAAAAAGAGTTAGCACATATTTAATTATTTGCAACATTTTATATTTTTACTTGTATAACCTACTTATTTTTTTAGACAGATGTCAGTCTTAAAATATCTTAAAATTTGTTTAGCATTACAGTACAATGAGAAGTGGATTAGCTGACAGCGCGTTGATAAAAAATACAGCCCCGACTTGACGGACCAGCTGATGGCGGAAGGATACATAGTCACATGTAGTCAGACGTAAACAGTGGCGCTACTTTCGCAGACCTGTCAGAAAACGGCCTTCTTATACAGTATGGACTATAGCCCTCATCCTGTATAACTCAGGTGGCCTAGTAGCGACTGCAGGAAATGCAACAAATGTTGTGATTACATCACTCCTATATAAAATTTCAATATTATTTGTCAGAGGTTTTTACTGCACAATAAAATTTCATTCTCCTAGTTTGTTAATATTATTGTAAATTAACTATTTCAAATTGCATTCGTGCTTAATGAGCTACCATATAAATTAATTTTCTTTATATCCTTATTTAGTTTCCAGCAATTGTTGGCCATTCTAAAATTTCGTAGTGCCAGAAACGGCAATTTTCGCGGTGTTTAACGGAAACTAGTGCTGCACGACTTTTACAGATAAACACGGTGGCGATAATGACGTTTCGGTGATGTCAGAACCATAACATTTTATTTGACAAGATTTATTATAAAGTTTTTGAAGGAAAATTTTGACAGTGTGATAAAGCCTTAAAGTCTCCCGCCCTCCTGGTGCTTGAACTGCGCTGAAAAGTGTTTGAAATCACGTTTTTTTTTTCAACGAAACTATTAAACGTGAGCCCAATGTGCTGATCTACGAGAAGAACAAACACTTCAAGCGTGGGCTGTTGAGTGTTTTCAAGATGTCACGTACATTAGAAACACCATTTCGGAGCACTCTAAAATGGCTATAAACGGCTTCGTACGCGTCAGATACATACAAAACTTTTCGCCGGTCCTGCATTGAACCTCCCTACAGACTTCTCACCAATAAAACAATATGGTCGCCGCTGAAAGTCGCGTAAGTACACGCGGCGAGACTAGAGCACCACACACGCCAGTTCCGAGCCTTGAGCTTAGTGGCGATGGGGCACTCGACGCGCGTGGCAGTATCGCCCTTATCGCTCCCGCGCTTCTCCGGTCTCGAACGCGGAAAGAAGACTCTCCGGGTAGGCAGGAGCCTGAAGTGCACCCGCCTCCAGACGCTATCTGCGCAGTGCGCATGCGTCTTCGTCGTCGCTGACGTAATATTTCATTGTGAAATAATAAACACGCAAACGCCCCTCGTCAAGACACGGGCACTTGCGGTTTTGAAGGCTCGCGTAACGAGGCGCTTCCGACAGCTGTCGAGATAAAACTTCGTCCCTCTCTTCGCGCAGAACATCGTAAGACGTATGCATACAAAATATCACATGTGTTCCCGGCATCGTCCATTCATTGTCAACTTCCAACTTTTCCGAAGACCTGCGAAATAAAAGTTCTACTTCCAGGATATTTCTCCACCTCGTGCAAACAAAGCTGAACTTAGTCTAGAAAATTACACCAAAAGCCCAACACACCGCATTTATGCGCACTACGTTTAATAATATTTTCCATGAGAACTATTTTGTACTAGGCATTGCCAACCTAACCTATTTTCTTTCTGGAATTTCCAAAGGCGATGAATTGTATAGGGACCTGAGTTCGAGACCTGAAACTATTACAAAATATTTGGTAATTTTGCCTAGTGATGGGGGAGAATATATAATAAAGGCATTTCGCCTATTATGAGGTTCGCAACTTTATTAATAGGGCAAGTTTTCTAATCTTATTAGCGCAGTTCGTACACCGTTTAGTATTCATGCGCAACTCTTAAACATTTTTAAGCAACTGTAACCGAGTCCGAAGCCCGCAACTATTTTTAAAAAATATTAATTTTCTCTCGGTTTTAGAAAATAACGGGCCGCATTTTCCGAATGACGGGATAAAGTATTTATAGAGCTGCGATGCATGCTGATGGCTTAGTTGCTTTTCAGACGTTGGGAAGTTAACATCGATTTGGAAGCATTCTCTCGCTAGACAGCGAAGATGAACTGCGACTACGAAGGCCTGCCCTTGACCTCGACGATCACGGAGCCGCGACCTGCATCATCGCTACCTGATTGTCGTCGCTGCCGATTCTGCGACAGAGTTTTCACCTTCGGTCGAAATGCTCGGCAACACGAGAGAACCGCCTGCACGAGGAGTCCTTTTTACACGAGGAAACATTACGATATTGGTCCCGTTGCAGTTTATGCAAGACGATACATCGAAGGAACACATCGAGAACTGCAAGGATTCGTCTTTTGAGAGCCAGCGAGTGATGTCGTCGATACCTGCTGCTGCGTCGGTGGGTGCCGATTCCGCAGACGATTATGATGGGGGCAGTTAATGCTCAAGACGGAATGAGTGCAGTCGAGTCGGATTGTGTGGATTGCACACTTACGAGACTTTCGCGTGAAGTCGACGAACTTCAAAATAAACGGTCGTCGGCTCTAGATACTGATACAAAGAAAAGTAAACTTGAAACTGAGGATGGATGAAACAGGAGGTGAAGACGGTCGTTACGATTGCATTGATGATGACTATGGCGACAGTGATGGATCTGAAGATGATGGCGAATTTCTCGATTAACTGACACACCCCTCTACCACATTCGAAACAACAAGCGACGCGAAAGAAGGCGGAAGATGCTGAGAATACCGACTACCTATTCCCCGAAGACCCGAACGAATTTGTTGATAGACTCGGACATTTGATTGACCTGCAAAAAAACGCGGGTACCTCTCACGCATAGTTGGTACATCTGCAATCATAACTGAAGTAGAGGAGTTGTCTCGCATGATGTGATCAACTGCTTTCTTCTGAAATTGTAATATGTTAAATAAGAATAAAACTTTTTTTTATAAACTAAATGTGTTGTAATTTTTTTGTGGGTCGTTTATCCTTTCACCCCTCACAACATTAAAGTGGTACTACGAGCACTCAACTATTTAGGTAATGATCCTCATACAGAATATTAATGAAGACTTAGACTTCAAGTACAAAATGCATTGATGGTGGACTGCATATAAAACGTANGTTGACTGCATACAAAACGTTAATTCAGTCAAAATGTACAAATTTTGGAGATGGCGAATGAATGTAATTTATATATGTATGGAAGGGGGGGTACAAACCGAAGGATTGATCGAAGGAACGAACGAGGGATTGGGGTTGATCGAAGTATTGGTGAGGATTGGTGAGGATTGCTAAGGATTGTTAAGAATTGGTGAGGAGGATTGGTGCGGATTGGTGCATAGGATTGTTGAAGATTAGTGCTGATTTGTGCAGAGGATTGCTGAGTACTGGTGAGGATTGGTGCAGATTGCGGAGGAGGATTGATTTCTGAGAAGAGCACGAAAGTTAAAGCAGTTTATCTCCCTCGTACGTTCCAAGTCTTAAGGGCCTAGCACTATTGGTTCGTAAACCATATACTATTATGCCTTTAAAGGGTTGGTAGATGCTGATCCATACCATGATTCTAACATGACTTGGGTGGGTGGTTGCTACTCGTATGATGGGCTTGGAGTGGTTACATATATATATATATATATATATATATACACACATTAAAATAATCTAGTAGCATACTTTTATTCCGAAAAAACCGTCGAAACAATGAACAATTTGCAAATTCCAACATCGCGTAATAATTAGACTTCAAGAGAGGAGACTGGAAGTGTAGTAACGGAATCATATATTTTTGCATGGTTCTGCTATACTCTATGTACAATTTCAGTACGAATTAAAAAAAAATTAAATGTTTTAAATTAAGTAAAAGAATTTTTAAAACAATATAATACATACAGATTTTAGATTTAACATATCCTGTGGCTATAAAAGTAATATGGCTACCAGAAACAGGCATATGCAGTGTATCAGTACAGCTGTTACAAACTTTCAGGAGAGATAGAGTACACCTAGACGATCGGAAATCACTAAGCAATGCATGGTCGGAAACGCTTTCCTGGCGCGGGTAGTGACGACACAAAATACAAGAAAGGAAGGACATGAACAGGATGAGAAAACAAATTTATTTTCTTGGTACAGCAAACATCAAAGAAGATGTTCGAAACGACGACCCCGGGCCGTGATGCAGGCCTCACATCTCCGGCGCATTGAAGATCTCACGTTGTTTCGGGAATATTCCTCACTGAGAAGCCTTTTTCCTTGGCCCTTCAATTCGTTGCGGAGACCGTGACCTCAAATCGCGACTTTTGAAGGACGACTGTTAAGGTTCGGCGCTCCACCCCATTTCGCAGAAGTTCTTCGCTTTCGCGTGTAATTTCAATTACAGAGGTGGAAATGTTTCATTACGTGAAATTTACAATTGACCAGTTGTTCTGCCAAAGAGATACAGTCGAGCCTTAAAAGTGGTTCGTACTTGTACGAGACCGGCGTGGCTCGAGTTGCAATCGCCAAATTTCGTGGAGTAGAGTGGAGAGATTTGCACGGCTCTTAACACTGCGATCTTAAGAACCGAAGAGGGTGAGGCGCCGGAATGTAAAGGCGGGGGAAACGGGAGATCCCCGAGAAAACCCTCCGAGACCAGCACCTTACGATCCTCACAAAATCTGGGAGTGACCCCGCTGGGAATCGAACCAGGTCCGCCCAGTCGGGAGGCGAGTAGTCTAACCACTACAACCCCACCGCGGTCTCCGCCAAAACTCGTACGTTTGTGGCTGCTCTGTCACGTGGAGGATATATCGACGAGAGCACCACAAATATAAATGATAACAAACTATCCGAGAGATGTCAAACAGACTCTCTGAATCTCAACTCGATAAAAATGCTCCCACTTAATTCCGCGCCGACAAAACTTTTTTTTACACAAAATTAAAGATCACAGGGAAAACATACCGGAGGAAAATTCCTATAAAATGTCAGTAGTGACAAATAGTTCGCAAAAATCTACGCTGAAATAAACAAATGTCGGCAGTTATCCAGTCGACTTCCTACCGACTAAAGCACATCTACGGGCTTAAAAATATATTGAACTAGCTGTGCCCGCGGCTCCGTTCGCGTGGATTACAGAATTATTGTTCAGGTTGTTTTTTTTTTAATAAAGTTGAATTTTACTTTGTGTAAATCTTTTATGCTCTATACATATTAGAAACTCAACCTCTCGGTGAATTAAATGGTAAAAACACGTATTAGTATTTCTCTGTTATAGATATATATATGCTACTGCGGAGTTTTTTTAGGTATTTTTATTATACACAATTCTTTACTACATGATATTTTCCATCGTTAACGGGTTAGACAGCGTATTGCAAGAGAGCGCGCTGGCGGAAAACTGTTTTCCGACTTGATTCACTATTATCGTTTGTAAATCTTTTGAGATATTTTCTCGCGATTAAAAGTAGCCAATATCACCTTTCAGCCCTCCAAATATTTCTGTGCTCGGTTGCGACGTTGTATTGTTATTCCGTTTGCGTACTTTTTCATTTTCTCCGTGGGAATGAGATATTTTCTCGGGATAAAAAGTAGCCTATGTCACTTCCCGGCCCTCCAACTATCTCTGTGCAAAAAATCACGTCGATCCGTTGCTCCGTTGCGACGTGAAAGAAGAACAAACAAACACACTTTCGCATTTGTAATATTAGTTAGGATACTGACATCAAGCTAAACCTATGCGATGCATTTGCTGTAGCAGTTTTTAACTATTTAGGATTCTTGGAAAATCTCAACAAAACAAGTATAGTCTGTTTAGTGTTAATTGAGCAATGTCGCTGCCCCTACTTGCATATATTTAACAGACACAATGAATAGCATGCGCCCAGTAGAGTTGGTAACGACTAAGGGAAAGTAGTTCCATGATTCAACGTTCAATTAAAAGCGCTAGATAAACATTTGTAAATATTGAAATTGTTTATTTTGCTTTCTGTTTTTTTTAATACAAACAGTACAAGTGCAAGAATTAAAAATGGTTGTTAATTTGGTATACAGGTGTTATTTTTGTATAATGAGATATCTGTAATGTTACGAACCAATCGTAAACAAGCCTGTATCTGAATTTGGCCGTGAGTGAGCTAATAATGACTAGAGACTGGAAAAAATCGTGAGTTCAATGACCTGTACACTAGACTCTACAGTCTTATGTACAAATATGCCGACATCAACTGCACATTGGTTGCTTGCTGCCACAGTGGAAGGCGACGATTGGACCAGCATTCTCCAGGAAGTGTCAAATACGGCGTGGGCCAACGTATTAAATTATATAAACGCATGTGTTTTGAATTCTAGCTTGTCCTAAAATGAATCCGCGAATTCTTCAGGTCTCTAATAATGACTAGAGACAGTGGAATTTCGTGCATTAATTTGGCAACAAGCTAGACTCCACAATCGTTTTTGTACTAGAGCCTCAGTTCGATGTTCCATTAGCCGATACCCAAGTTTTTTCGAAGAGCAGGTAGAACCGTATTTGGTCCTGGTTTTCTTGCAGCTCAGTTATCGGTTCAAACTCGACTAGGGCGTGTCTTACAGACTGCGTTTCAATCGAAACAGAAAGTCAGATGCAAACAGTGTTTGAAGTCTAATTTGTCCTCCAATGAAATCGCGAGATTTCCGTGTCTATAATTATGACCTTGGCGTTGACGAGACGATAAAATCCCTACTAGCTTTATTCAGAGGTGCTAATGCCAGCTCTATATGGCCAGTGACTTTTCGCGTAAAAATCGGAGCACACGGTAGACTTCAATACCATATACACACCTCAGCTGTTGTTATACCTCCATTGGCTGCTGGTGCCGTGTCCGTCTTTGACCAAGCCACTCGGGACTAAGTAACTCCGACGCTGAACCTTCGTGATTCGTGCGCAAACGGTTAACACGGGCCAGAACATTTTTTTTAGCCAATCAAAGAAGCTGGATGACCCTACAGTGCTTTGGACTCTATCTTGTCTCGAGATCTTTTCACGAAATATCTTTGCCCCTACAGCTCTATATGAGAATTTTCCAATTAAATATCTTTTAGTACACCGTACTTGTTTATCGACAGCGGTTGACAACGTGCATCACACGACAGTGGGCCTGTAGTGTTTACCGGGCGAACAGCCTTCGCGCTAAGATGGCCCCACGCGAGATCGCGACCTGCAAGCCAAGGCAATTGGCGGTAATAGCTACTTGAATCGCGGACAGATGGCGAATGACTGGTTTTATCCCGGGCTGACATGTGGCAGCGATATGAACACTGGTCCGCGCCCATTACCACCCTTGCATGCGCACCGGCATCTGCGCCGTAATTACTCACAATCTTGATGCACATGTTCGCTATAAAAACCATAACTCGAGAACCCCCCNATCTGCGCCGTAATTACTCACAATCTTGATGCACATGTTCGCTATAAAAACCATAACTCGAGAACCCCCCCCCCTCCCCGCCCCAGGGGCAGGTAACCTGTCGAGGGGGGTAATCGAAGGCGTAAACTTCCAGCGTGGTTAATGTTAATTACGTGCTGTTAAAAGAACGTTGAAAGCTACCAATAAATAGAAGCCCCTGTGTGTGTGGAACCACTATTTTATTGTAATTATAAACAGACTGGCGCATTCTTTTTTCCCTATTGCCATGTAGTTAACGAATGAACTACCCTGTTTTTGTGTTTAAGTGTGTTATGTCTTGGACACTTTACTTACACCGCCTTAAGTAATACTGCTTGCTTTCTCAAAGTTATTTTCTTTTGTTTCAAAGCGCGTTCTCTGTAAGTTCTCTGACATAAGCAATAGCTTGTAACATCAGTTGGTCAAAAAGTTAACCGTTTACCGGATCCAGCATATCAGTATTTTTTTGAACATCGTTTGAATCTTTTATTTCCCAAGTTTATGGTTTATCTAAATATTAAGTTCCAGGAAATGCATATCCTATGTTTTNTCGTTTGAATCTTTTATTTCCCAAGTTTATGGTTTATCTAAATATTAAGTTCCAGGAAATGCATATCCTATGTTTTAAATGTTTTTTTCTATAAAAACTTTAAATGAAAAATTTTTACTTTTGGGGAAATATTACTTTGTGCCGTTTAGAATCCACAATAAAGTGCACATGTATAGCGATAAAAAGAGTATAAAAAAAATTNAATAAAGTGCACATGTATAGCGATAAAAAGAGTATAAAAAAAATTTTTTTTGCCTCAAAATTCTTGCGATAACACGTTTTATTAAACTTATCCACACGTTTTATTTAATTTATTAATTTACCCTATTTGAAACGGCTATCCATATAAGTATTGCAATGAAGGAAAACTTGAAGTGAAGAGATTTGTAACTATACAGCTGATAATATTGCTATTATTAGGCGTTTAATTAAACATACACGCCTACAGAACATGATAGAACACGTTTTGGCAAAGACCACGTGCGCTGGACATAAACCCCTACGTCCTAAACTGCTTGATAATTTCTCCCATCATGTCACGTTTGAGCTACTACAAATTTCTAAATGATAATGTAGGAGTACGTTGAGTAATCTTGCAAATTCTGTGTACAGTATTTTTTGTAATGTAACTTTAAAATTTAAAATTTTCTAAAAATTGTTATAAATATTTTTTTTTTTGTTTTATGCCGTGGCAGTATTCTCCGAGAAAGACACGATGAATAATTTATTTTTGTTTGAAACAGTTATCTTTGAAACTGAGGCATTGAGAAGGAAGCCTGCGGCTGCAGGTTTAGTATACGCTATTCAAGGTAAAATGAGCACTTTTTAAGGCCCTGCTAAATTTTTTCCTTTCAGTCAACTTCTATCTTGCCACCACATTTTAATATAAACATTGCTGTGTGACTAATAAGCCCAGTGTAGGAAGGGATATAAATATGGAATACCACTCAATAAATTCTAGATTTGACATTTAATTAAATACTACATGTCTTGCAAATTACCCTACAAAGTTATGAAAGAAATATAATATGACATATCATACAAATATGTGTAAGTAATTTACGCAGTCTGTACTGAAAAGTAAAGTATTACTGTGGTCAACATTACTTGCAGTAATCACAGACATAATGTCCGCCTTCGTGACCAACACAGTCCACGCGTGACCACATTTCACAAAACACACACATAATCCACTCTTCTCCGTGAACGTCATCAGAGAATCTTCCACTGCAGAAAATGCACTCTACATATTCATGTAGAGGAATACTTATATCAGGAATACTTAGATCAGACGAATCATTACTAATGCTGATATCCTCACCAGTGTTTTATGATGAGTCATCTGCGTCAGGGAGAGAAATAGTGGGCATGGACTTTCTGGCGACTGTCTTTGTCGTTGTCTGTTTATTACTAGACCTAGGTATAGATCTACACTTTCCTCTTAATGTCTTCCCAGATTTTTTTCTGTTCAAAAACGCCGAGAAAGCTGCTGTGCCAGCTATTGTACCTCGAGTGCCCTTTCCTTTTGCAAGTTTGGTAATTATCCCATGGGGCTACAGAAGCCATTCGCAAACAAGCTGACGAGTTTGATGGACCAACAGCCATTGGTGAAGCAGCTGAAGAGTTCGGTGAATCAGTAGGTCTATTTGCTGGCAAACCAGCAGAACAGTTGGAAGCATCAGTAGACAGCCCTACAACTAGCCCTGGACGAGTTGATAATGTCAAGATCAGAAGTAGCCCTAGTAACTGCAAAAAGAAGACGTGTCTGCGTCGTCTGATGCTAGGAATTCGTTGTCAGGAAATATGTTGGGATTTACTGGATAAATACCAGTGCCTCNGTGTCTGCGTCGTCTGATGCTAGGAATTCGTTGTCAGGAAATATGTTGGGATTTACTGGATAAATACCAGTGCCTCTGAATCCATTTACTGCGATTTCGCGTGTTTGTACTTTGAGGTAAGCTACGTCAAATAACTCAGCCATGTAGAAATTGGTAGGAGGGCGTGTGTTTGAACGCATCCACAGCCGCTTTTCTTCACTTTAATATTGTTTAAGAGGACTCATGAACGACTTGTCCAAAGATTGCAGCTTGTGTGACGAATGAGGCGGAAGACACACAATGCTAACATGATTTGTTCTAGCCTTGTTAAGAACATCAAGGTTTCTGGAATGGCTGTAGTGGCCATCAAGGATAAGCAAAAAGATGATTCGGCAGTAGGCTTGACTTTTTCCAAGAAATGATTGAACCACTGGGTAAACAAATCGGTCTGTATCCAGGCAGACGTATGAGCTCCTTCCGGATATTAGAACGAGGCTCAACTGCAAATGGCNTAAACAAATCGGTCTGTATCCAGGCAGACGTATGAGCTCCTTCCGGATATTAGAACGAGGCTCAACTGCAAATGGCAAAGTACTAACTTTTACAGTATGCAGCTAATCACTGGACACGGTAACTTCAAGGCCAAGTTACACAGCCTGCGGCTNTAAGTACTAACTTTTACAGTATGCAGCTAATCACTGGACACGGTAACTTCAAGGCCAAGTTACACAGCCTGCGGCTTGTGAGATCTCCGCTCTGCGAGGTCTGCGGTGTTGATGACACCGCACAGCACGTGCTAATGGTCTGCCTAAAAACAGAAGATCTGAGAGATTCTTTCAGTGAGAAAATGGAAGAACTGGCCATTCAATTGGAAGCAAGAAATATAATGGATAACAAACAACTTTACAGGACGTGGAGTGATTTCGCCACCAAAATTGGTAGAAGATTGGAGGACTTTGACAAATGGAATCGGTGAAATTCTGATAACCCATAAAAGGGTACTCAGGTAAAGACTTTAACAAGTGTAAGTCGGAGTACTCTTGATTGGCGAGGAGGATAGGTTTTTAAAGAGAAAACCGGTAGAATACCGAGTTACGGCAAGTAAGAAAAGTGAATGGCCCGAAGAGACCAAGAGGAGAAAGTGCCGTGCACTGCCTTACTCATCAGAGTACAGTTGCAGTGCGGGAGGATGGAGGGTGTGCTGGCCTTCGGGCCGTAAAAACCTGTATCCAGTCAGACGGTTGAATAACACCAATGGCCCCCGGAGGAGCTCCTGTCATGAGGCGAGGAATCATGTTCTTTCTGGGAAATATCAACATTGGAGGGACGTAATCTCCAAATGCACTCATAAATGTTATCACAGTTACGAGAGAGCCTAGCTCAGATGAACTGATGGATGCTACGTGTAGTTTTCCTTTCAGTGCGAGAACCTGTGAGATTTTGCTTTGGACAACAGTTGGATCTGTTTCGTCTACATGTTAGATCCTGTCAGCAGGGTATTTGTACTTTTTTCATTTCTGACTCCAAAAGGGTGAAAAACTGCTTTACATTTTCTCTGTTAAATCCCACAGTTCTTTGAAACGACGTTGCAGTTGGTTTACGGAATGATAACATGTGTTTGTGTCGCTTTAAGAATAGCCTTAACATATCCCTTTCCTGCTCTTCCTGAAACAAAAGGATTACCAATGTTGTTAGCTATAGCAGTTTGGTAAGCCATATTTCGAACATCTTTCCTCGTTAGGCCAAAGAATCTATTCTCCATCAACAAAAGATATTCCAGAAGCGGCTTTTCACATTCCGTGGGTAGCACCGTTTTTCTACCGAGCTTTGTTTGGCCTGCCAGCTTAGAAGCGACAGCTGTTCGGCCAAGACTAACAATGCAGTACGCGGAACACCGAAAATCTGTGCAGCCTTTAAGTAACCCATTTTATTTTCTCTCACCTGGGATATAGCCATTTCCATGGATGCTGCATCCCACTGATTTCTTTTCTCCTTCTCTTTTTTTTTTATTACCACGCCCCGTATCTGCACAAAAATAAACGTGAACATCAGATCGCAAATATGGAATAGTATTCCATTTTTAAACCCTCCTAGCATTCCATATTAGTCGCCTAGGCATTGTGAGTCACTTGCTGTCACAAAGAGGTCTTACTGTGCTTGTATAAAACAACCATTACATGTATAGCACAACTTATTCATGTACTTTACGCTTCATTATCGCGCACGTGCTGAATACTAACGATAAAATCGTATTTATCTGGGGAAAAAATATTTCAAGACCAGTTAGTCTAGAACATCTTAGTTCATATGCACTTTAGTAGTTGGATGATTTTAAATGTCACGTGCCTCAAGTGTCTGCCAGCGAATCATGGACGTTCAGTATCGGAGTACTTTATTCTGATTTGCCCAGTCAAACAGAGAACATGTCTTCGCCGCCATTAACTAAAGGAAGTTGTGGTTATAGACGTAGGATATTGAATTATAGCATGAGCGTAAATCATTTTAAGAAAAATTACGTGGCCCGGGGAATGTCCTTCGTTGTTGAGACTAAATCCTGCCGTTTCGCTAACAGGTGCTGCCGATAATATCAAACGAAAATACGTTTTTATTGGTCCATATATATGGTAGAGAGTTATCCTAACACTACTGTAGTATTGTAAATACACCACCCTTGACAAAACATACTTACATTTTACATATGGTATTTAAATTTTTTATAGGAAATAAATCATGTACCCTGATGCCGCTGGAGAGAGTGCATCATCCTTGTAAATAAGGCATCCAGGTTCAATCCCATAGAAGATTTGCTCGTTGCAACTCCTGAAATTACACATGTAGCTATTGACTGAGAAAGTTCAATGGCTGGAAAATTCGGTAAATGTGTATCAACGAATATTTTGCAGTCGTTTGCTTAAAATAAGAATGGAAAGCAAATCGGATAAAAACACTCCTAGGCCAGGGTTGAACCTCCAACCTAAGAAATTAGAGCTAGACGCACTACCACACGAGAAAAAAAAAGATACTATTCGGTTTGTGTAAGTTTAAAGCCGTTAGATAGATGGTACCAAGGACCGATAACAAAAGAATGTTCACGATAAAGAGAGCACTTTTGAAAACAAACATAGGAAAAAATGACTGCCCATGCTTGCATATATTTTAACGCCCGCTCTGTGTGACATGCGCCCAGTAAAGTTGGTAACGATGAATGGAAGTAGTTCCATATCTTTACGTCCAATGTAAAGTGTTAGGTAACCATTTTTGATAACGTGAATTATTTCTTTCGCTTTTTTTTTTTGTGTATCGAAGTGTAAAAATTTTCATATTTGTAAACTATTTATTTTTCTAACGATTTCACAGTAGGTGCTCGAAATCGTCACCTTCAGCCTGAAGGCTCGCCCGCAGTCGTCGTATAATAGAGGATGTCTGTTAGGTAAACGATCCGCATAGAAACGGTATAAATGAGATCGAATTAAAACTACTCTCGCATTGGAGAAGTGAGGGGAAACAATGCTGGAGTAGATGGGAGCACTCCGGGAAAGCACTTGGCAATGTTCACAACATTCCCTACATACGAAAAATTCAGACTCGGGTCCGCCAGGAAACAACGTGGATCACAGGAGTAAGAACTTGGTATGACAGGCACACAACCACGAAGACCTTCAATGGATGGAAAAATATAATTAGTTTAATAAGCGTTGTCGAAAGGTGAGCTTCTTCTGTGACAGTAATTTCCGTAGAGTTGTAGTATGCTATTTCAACACGACTGCCATTTACTGTTTTGAATAATTCATTATCACGTCCAACTCACAGTACAGTACAGTATCAATCTGCTCTCGTTACGAGGACGAACAGGAAAAACCCATGCATAGCATACCTTGTAGAACGTTCGAGAGATTTCGTGTGTGTGCCATTTTCCTGCAAGTTCACTGTAGTATATAAAGAAACTGCACGTGTCTGCTGCGGTTCAGGCAGGGTCCTTAATGAACAGGAGGAGGTTGTTGTATACCCTTCCTAGAGAGAGAGAGAGAGAGAGAGAGAGAGAGAGAGAGAGAAAGAGAGGAATTGTCTCTGGCTGACCTGGCTGAGCTGTGATTGGACGAACGGCGGAACGCAGTGACAGCGAAAACGGGAGTACCTTGAGGAAACTTACCGGCAACGTCCGCCAAGTTCCCCACATGAGAAAGTCTGGGATGCCTGTCCATCTGGTATCGAACCTGTATTGAACGTGATTATCGCAATGCAAAAAAAAGTTTACATTTTTATAAACAATCGTGATGAAGTTATCCATTGTTTGCAGCCCCATCACCAACCGTCTGAAGTAGGCCTCATGATTCTGCTTTTTGTTGAGCTACATTTAATTTGTTGTGCTGTTGTAAGCAATTTCGTATTTATGCAAAGTTCACAATTAAATATATTTCTTCTGGCGTTCCTTCCATTTAAGACCGATATCAGTGGGTGTATTTGTCCTTACCTGGTTGTTTTGGCATTGTATAATTGTTCATTACTATACTACCTACTAAAAGTAATTATTTTTTCTCGTGAGTATTAAACTATATTTTTAGATGTTTTGGTTATATATATATATAGCTTGGTACTATTCTGAGCATTGCATAATCTCTACGGAGTCATTTTAGGTGTGTATTTGGAACTGTCTGTACTTGTTCAACTGTTGACTGTGTTTGGGTTTATTCTATAGTCTGATCTCAGATGTTTCAGTTATTTATACTTGTTGACGTTTTTCTGAGGGTGTGCAAAGGAGCCATTGTTGTTGCTGAGATGCATTGTATGTTAAGCACGTAACTTTCACTCCTATTTCTAGGTGGGGCCGCCGTGGCTGAGTGGTTAGACTGCTCGCTTCCCACCAAGGCGAACCGGGTTCAATCCCTGGTCGGGCCACTCCCGGATTTTCGCAGACTATGCCGCTGGTCGGCGGGTTTTCTCGTCGATCTCCTGTTTCCCCCATGCTTACATTCCAGTGGAGCTGCTCCATTCTCACTTCATTTATTCCTCATCGACTCTCAAGACCTTGCTGTTAAAGAGCCATCCAAATCTCTCAGCTCTCAACTTAACTCTTCTTTGGTGTTCACAGACCTATAAAAAACTGAGATTATGAACATCTTTGTTAAGTAAAAACGTACCGTAACTCACCTAACCCAGCAACTTGGAAGTGGTTACTCCGTCTCTAGACGTACGTTAGTCTAGATCGACGAGCGATAGGCGTGTCTCGCAATTATTGAGGTTTTTTTTCTTGCTATACCGTACCCGCAGGGGCGGGAAAGCAGATGGTAGAACAAAAGTTGCAATTACCGACAATTTACTAACTTCGTCTGCAGTCCCGGCGAGTCGGAAGCATCGCGAATTACGAGATTACACGTGTGATATAAATTAATCACCCAACGATACAGAAGTCGGCCAAGAGGTGGTCAATTATACATCATTTAAAAGGTCGCTAACGTTGAGCAGTGGCAATTACAGCAATCGGTTTGCAACAGAACATGCTAAAAGATTTAATTGGAAACAAACATTTTTTTTTTCTTCCAGTTACCTGTGTTCAGTCACGCAATAAAAATGACTAAAATAGCACCTTACATGGTAATTGCATATAAATGTATTTTAATGAGTGCGGTTTCCAGCTACGTAATTTCAGCAGCGAAATTATCGAGTTCTGCATCACGTCGGTTACTACGAGTTGTTGTCGTATGTCGATAAAACATACAGGTTTCATTTACACTGTTTTTATCTTCTGTGAATGATTATGAAAGGTTCAGTTTGAATGAAAAATGTAGAAAAATATGTATTTTCCGATCGAAGCAATTTTCCACGACACTGCAAAAAAAAAACGTCTTTCTACAAACTATTATTTGGTAACTAGTTTCCAAGTTTATTTTTTGAACACTATAAATAAATTACAGAAAATTTTACAACGCATTACTAGAGACCTGAAAAATTCGCGAGTTCAACGACCTGTTTTGCATTTTCATATGCAAAATCATGCAGATATTACTGTTCATTGGTTGCTTGTTGTATTAGCGTAAGACGGTGATTCGGTCTGCATTTTACTGTGTGTATTTATTATTGGCTCAGAGTTGTCCAGGAGGTGTAATTTAACGGATGGACCAATAGCATTAGCTATTCGAACGTACGGGGTTTCGAATTCTAGCTTGTCCCGAATGGAAAACGCGAATTTTTCAGGTCTCTACGCATTACTGCGAAATGTGTAAAACCGCAGTCAGAGTGGTCCACAGGCTCGCGATTAAGCGTGCATTGTCGAGCACAAAGCCACTTTTGTGTCGCACAACACTTAATGTACCTCCCTGGCAAAAAACTTACATAGCCTCAAGGTCACATCCGGGCCATAAGGAAGCATTGAGCCGGCGATGGGAAATGTAAGCCAGCTTCCCGCGTGTTCTGTTTTCCTCAGGATTTTAAACGGCGACTGCAGGCTGTTAATACAGTAATCGGTTCGAGAAAGATATAGCGTTATCGCTGTAGCATAGAACACTGTTGTACAGAAGAATCAATATCGTGAACAAATGACTGACTTTGACACTTTTCAACGACCACATTCACGTTCCGATAACCAAGTTTATAAATGGGGTAGCAAAATATCGACTTTAATTTCTGTACTAGAGAAATTCCTTTAAAACATACTATAGCTTGTTTTAATTATAATGCCCATAGGAACTGTTTACAATGAGACCCGTATGACAACTAGGGAACATCCGCTTATTTAGTTCATTAACGGTTACTTCCAACTTTTCTGAAGCCCTGCTAACGTTATGCTTCCAGAATATTCCACCGCCTCACACAATCAAAGCTTAAAGAAAATTACACCAAAGGGGCAACGCACTGCATTCGTGCGCACTCAGTGTAATAATATTTCGCATAAGAACTATTTCTTGCTAGGCATTACCAACGCACCTATTTTCTCCCTGATTATATTAATATCAGTTATAAATTAAATATGATAATTGATAGATAAAATATATGAGAAAAGTTTAATTTTACCGAAAATAAGTTATTTTTATGTTAACACAAGTATAAAAAACGTGTGGTGAGACACATTTAGGAGACAACCAAACACGACATAAATGGGTTGATTTTTCAGAGGTTTGATTCAAAAAGTGCGAAGAAACCGCGAATAGACTATACTTAGGGACCTGCAAAATTCGCGTTATTTTTTCGTGACATATAAGAATTCACTGTCCTCTTAACTGACTGACCGCAATTCGTGATTTAATTGGCTACTGGAAACTGTACGTCGTTGTTAGACTGTTGTGATCGCTTCACTGTAGAGTTGTCGCTCAACCGCTCAGCCTTGACTACTGGTTGAAAACGTCGTTGGAATGAGCCACTCAAGCTGTCGACCAATGGAGTTCATCAAACCAGCATACAACGTCTTGGAGTTCAGTACGCATCCAGAAAACAACGCGAATTTTGCAAGTCCATAACTCCAGCCTCACACGCCAGCGAAATGTTGGAACGCCACTGGCCAATCAGCGCCCGGTAGCTTGCTTGCCAGCCAGAGGCAATCTTTCGCAACACGCAGTAGCCAATCAGACTCGATGCCCGTTACAGAGACTCGTGCAGCAGCCAATCAGAGATTCGATGCGCCCTCGCCAAAGGAATTGCCACTCCTTAATGAGCAACAAAATATGTGTGTATTCATCATAACTAGAGACCTGAAAAATTCGCGAGTTCAACACCTGCAGGCTGAACTGTACAGTCTTATGTACAAATATTCCGATGTCAACTGCACATTGGTTGTCTGCTGTCATAGTGGAAGGCGGCGATTGGGCCAGCGTTCTACAGAAGGTGTCAAACATCGTGTGGTCCAATGGCTGAAGTTATATAAACACAGGTGTTTTGAATTCTAGCTTGTCCCAAAATGAATCCGCGAATTTATCAGGTCTCTAATCATAACCAATAGATACGGTTAATATAGGGGAAACAATGTCTTCAGGTGTTGGACCCATCTGAATATTGTTCACGTAGATAGTGACGGCTATATAACTGTATTCTGTGGTTTTGCCTGTGATTGTAGGCCTATCTGGAACTATGAATGAAGTTCCTGGCCTGCTACAGGACGGTCATTTTCTTCAACAGAACAAACCGAGCGAGGACTCGCATTCGGGAGGACCCGGGTTCGATACTCGGTCCGGCCATTCTGATTTCGGTTTTCCTTTGTTTTCCCGAAATCGCTCCAGGCGAATGTTGGGATTGGTCCTTAACAAAGGCCGTAGCCGATTCCTTCCCCAATCCCTCTTCTCTGAGCAACTTGCCTCGGCTGTAATGACCTCGCTGTCGACGAGACGTTAAGCCCAACTACTTACCTACCTACTTTGAACAGGACCAATTCAGAAATGGATGGATTGTTACCTCAGCAAACAATACTGTAATGAAACAACAGAATGGTATGTTACTGGTATGAAAGTTTTGTTGCTGCTGCCCTGCAGCCCGATCAAAGAAGTATTCTGATGTTATAGCTAGTGATTTTTCGCGAAAAAATTATGAGTCCACGGTGGACTTCAATACTATAACTACCCAACAGCAGTCTGTATATTCCCAATGGTTAGGGGCAGTGATATTTCGCGAAAAGATTTCGAGACAAGATACAGTCCAAAGCACTGTAGGGTAGTCCAGCTTCTTTGATTGGCTAAAAATGTTCTGGCCCATGTTAACCGTTTGTGCACGAATCACGAAGGTTCAGTGTCGGAGTTACTTAGTCCTGAGTGGCTTGGTCAAAGACGGACACGGCACCAGCAGCCAATGGAGGTATAACAACAGCTGAGGTTTGTATATATTATTGAAGTCTACTGTGTGCTCCGATTTTTACGCGAAAAGTCACTGGCCCTGCCAATTGTTGCTGTCTGTTTGAGAAGGTGTTTCCATATTTGACCGGGCCGCTCAGAATTCGGCAACGTCGGCACGGCTCCTACGTGATTCGGGTGCAGACAGTTAACGCGTGTTAAAAAGTAATTCAGCCAATCAATATAAGGTAAACGACCTTACAGTGTTTTGAAATATAATCTGTCTTGAAATTTTTTCGCGAAATTTTACAACCCAGTATCTGTTCTCTCTTCTCTGGTGACTTTTTTCAGTCTGCAGTTTAACTATGCTGTGCTCGTGTCGAGACAGAAGACCAGGGTCAAATACGGGGAGAATCTTCGCAATGGCTTCCTTTCCTTCGGCGGGACTAAAACTTTGCCGCGGAGGTGCGTGCATGCCCATTCGGCTGCTGTTATTTTATTTTTTGTCTCGCAGAGAGAAGCACCATCATCATTACCGAGCCAAGAAGTGTGAAGAAGCAGGAAACTTGGACGGCGGTGTTGGTGTTCCCCTGCCGGCGACGGTGATGATGATGATGATGATGACAGATTGGGGTATGGGTGAGAACCGTCAACAAAACACCGGCGGCCGTGTGCAGCGACGGAAACCGGAAATTGGAATGAGAGATCTGAAAAAAAAATAAATAAATAAACGGCGACTGACGTTCTCGCCTCTGTGAGAGACGTGGTGAGTAATGCGCTGAAAATAAGTGCGAAGAGTTGATTGTTTTTGGTCTTCACGCTACAACTGCATGACGATCATGCGGCCGAGGAGACGGTACGCATTTAGCAGCAGTCGGGATGTTTCAGTTCGTCGCTGCCAGTTAAAAAAAAAAACGTTTGTGGAGACCCAGCTATAGGTTGGGTCCATTTCTGTAGGAATCATTCTCAGCTCAAACCAATTTCTTGCAGAAGTTTTCTTCAATCGCTATGCGTTCTTAATTTTATGGCTCGCGAAATCACTGCGTTAGGATTCAATGCTCGTGTTAAACTAATGCTGGAAGTTTTACGTAACATTCCCCTTGTATTGTTTTCTTGTAGGGGCCTGCTAACTTTTAAATTCCTGTAAAATGCAATATAAATATTTATGCACCATTTTCGTTTAAAGGTCTTGAATATGTTCACAATTTTTTTGACACGTTTTCTATTTCAGTAGGATATGCATGGAAATTTTTCCCCAATTTCCCTTAATTGTAGCTCCAGTATGTGATTTCTCTCCTTTGAAAGCGCAGATAAGTAGGGACACCTGAATTACGCTAAAAGATTTCCGCACCTGCTAGACTTCAACACTGCACGGGCGTGCCAGCAGTTTTATTTTGCTTATTGGAGGCGTGTTTCTGTGTGAAGATATCTTCTTACTCCACTGGCCATTCAGAGTTGGGTTACTCCGATACTGTACGTCTGTGATTCGCGGGCATAACACCTGAGGCGCGTGGGACGGGAACCATCCAATCACGTAAGTGCATTTGAGCTAAACTGTTGTGAAATCTTTTCGCGAGAATCGGGTGTCCCAACAAATAAGTAATGAGAAGAGACGAGCAGATTTCGCGTTGTCATTTCAGGACATTCTAGAATTGAAACACTTGTGCTTTTGTACTGCGCTTGTCATTGGACTACNAGGTTCTCACTACTGCAGAAACCAATAAACAAATGAGACCGACTCAAATATGTATAGGACGGTGAATTCTAGCGTGATGCCAGAAAATAACGCGAATTTTGCAGAAACCTAGTAATAAGTAGGGCCAGTGACTTTTCGCGTAAAACTCGGAGCACACAGTAGACTTCGATACTATATACACACCCCAGCTGTTGTTATACCTCCATTGACTGCTGGTGCCGTGTCCGTCTTTGACCAAGCCACGTCTTCTCATCAATGGACGCGGTTATCAAGCAAAGTGCCATCATGCCTGCATGAAAACTTGTTCTCGAAATTTAGGCGTTCCTTTGAACTCCAGCTTTCATTCACACGATGTGGTCTTCGGTACTCTACCGCCACGGCGATCACTGAGGGATATTATTTTACACATTGCAACACTACAAGTGGGCACGCACTTAAGAAAAATAAATTACGTTTTTAAAAATCGTAAATCACGGAATTAACAATAGACGCTAAACAGAAGTTAAAATGAGTCTATGTATTTGCTATGAGGCTGACAACCTCAACTGCGAAATTGTGTTCTGGGTTGGAACTCGGGGTAGTATGTCGTATATCCACGCGCCTCTTTAAAAAAAATAGCTTTAAGGTGTTTACACAATAAAAAAAAACTTACGACAGTAGGAAGTATTGCAATAAAAATTTTTCCAACGCATTGGCTCAAACCTATTCCAACACAGTGGAATTTCTACTACTTACTGGAGTAGAAATACCTCGGAAGTCTTAAGTTTAGCCAATCACTGAAGAGTATAAATTTAAATAAACATATTTTTAAATTTTTACTTCAAAATATGCATTGAAATATTAATTTGCAATGAACTACTTAAAAAAAAACCCTCCGAAAACAAAAATAAAAGCAAACAAGCAACTGTTTCTATTTTGATCGAATACTGGGAAAAACGTCTTGTTGAATAAAACAAAGTTTGTTTGGCGAAAGCAAATTAATCGTTCGTATAGGGGCAATAAAATATTTTGTCACTGAAACCAAATTATTTTTTTTTATGTTCTTATTTACCACCCTAAACAAATATTATGTTGGTGCAACTAAATGCTTGTTTGACTGTGAGTACATTCGAAAGTTTCTGTTAATATAACAATATAACAATATAACAGCACACAGTATGATGCTTTCCTATCTGTCGAAATTAAGCAGCAGCATCGGTGTTGTGTCAGTTGAATTTTGGAAGTCTACTCCTTACTGATTAATGCTTATTGCTTAAGATTTTTACTGCGCAAAGCCTATTAGTAGGGGCAGTGATATTTCGCTAAAAGATTTCGAGACAAGATAAAGTCCAAAGCACTGTAGGGTCGTCCAGTTTCTTTGATTGGCTAAAAAAATGTTCTGGCCCGTGTAAACCGTTTGTGCACGAATCACAAAGGTTCAGTGTATGAGTTACTTAGTCCTGGGTGGCTTGGTCAAAGACGGACACTGTACCAGCAGCCAATGGAAGTATAACAACAGCTCAGGTGTGTATATAGTATTGAATTCTACCGTGTGTTCCGATTTTTACGCGAAAAGTCACTGGCCCTACCTATTAGTTTCGTGCATAAAGGGGTTTACACAATTGAAAACTTAAGCAGTAAACAGCGGAGTTTGGCAGATATCAGTAACTTAACAAAAATTAAGTGTGCAGTAAAAACGGGCCTTATTTTTTTTTTTTTTGTTTTTAATGGACGCATGCCTTTGTAAGAAAAACTTTTATTTCTTAACTGGACTGAATAGAATTAGGTTAATTTGCGGGCAGAAACTTAAGATGCGTAGCAACTGGAATCGTTGAACCGCGAAGGTGGATCTGAGCCTGAGAGTTTTGAATTCAGTTGTGCCAACCAACGGGGGTAAGCTAAGAGTGTACTGTTTACAACCAAACATTCCCCTAGCGTTTTCCTACAACAACGCAGGTTCTCATAACGATTTTCAAATCGTCAATTAGTTGCGAGATTGGGAGAGAGCTTAATCTATGAAGACTCAAAGCTCCTATTATGATGAAGTGAGATGGGGCAGCGATAGAGTGGACGGGCAAGATAAATGAAACCACCCAGAAAAACCAAAAACCCTCGAGTTTACGGCAACATCCGACGATTTTCACTGCATAGAAGAAAAAATAAATGGTGCCGCTGGGAATAGGTTGGCATTACGTTAGACCGAGCAAAAAATTCTACAAAATTNAAAAAAAAAAAATGTAATATGTATTTATTTTCAGCCATAGAAAAATTACAATATATTTTTTTTAATGTTCCTGGATGAAGACATACCCTGCTTCACTGATTTTAGCTGGAATGTCTCTCCGTATTTCCAAATTTAAGACATTGCAGTGTGACAGGGCCTGTTTGAGAATCACGGAAGTTCGACGTTGGGTTAACTTAATTCTGATTGGCCCAGTAGGCGAGACAACGGTTTTCTTCGAAGACACGCGTTCGATGACCAAAGAAAAGTTACAAATGTGCACGTAAGATTTAAACTGCAGTCTTCGCGTAGTCTAAAAAATTTTCGCGAAAAACTGAAGACCCCACTCATGACTAACTTAATACAATTAGGAAGCTTTGACGCCTACGGCGTCTCTAGATTTACTCGTCCGTACTCAAGCTATAGTGGAGCTCACAGGCGGGTACGTCAGTCAGGATTTAGGGCCGGCAACCATGACGAAAAGGGACAGCGCTAGGACGAAGCGACCATCGGCATGGGGAGGTCACGGTAGCAGGTGACATCAGGAAGAACACGAGTGCAGCGTCCAGGGGGAGATCCCGAAGCATTCACACGACGACGAACAAAACAACAAACCTCGAGGCAGAACAGAGGGACAGACGCCAGATTCCGCGAGCAGGCAGGAATNCCATCGTTTTTAAATCAAAGATGGCAGCATCCATTACAATGCCTTTTCACAAGGTTCCTCAGCTAACACACACCAGGTTCCGTACAAGCTCGTGCAAGGTCTGTTATAATAGCTGATGTACCAGCTAGTACAGTATTTGTCGCTTTGCGACCAGATTTCATACCAGATTTGGTAATATGACCTGTCCTATTTTACGTTGCAGGTTCCACACCATCTTTGAAACTGGGTCAACTATATTGTAATTTCGGAGCGTAGGGCTTGAAACGAATTTCTGTACCACATAACAACTCTATATTCAGTGAAATTAGGAAATTCTCTTCGTTCTTAGTTTTATTTAAAAATAGAAATATAATTCTTGCATGACGTGAACAATCAGTTTGTTGGCTAGGGTTTCAAGAAACAAATTGTCGGTAGGATAGTTTGGTTTTATGAAATAGTTGCGGTTGTATTTAAGAAGAAACGGTGGCAGCGGTGGCGTGGTGGCCAGGGCGCTCGCCTCCCTCCACGGCGATCCGGGTTCGATCCCCGGTGGGCTCACTCCCGGATTTTCGCATGTGGGAATCATGCTGGACGATTCCGCTTGCCGGCGGGTTTTCTCGGAGTACTCCCGTTTCCCCCGCCCTTGCACTCCAGCGCCGCTCCATTCTAGGGCTTCATTTCTGTCATGCTCGGGGATGACGGGTCCCAGCTGGAAAGACCGTCACTCGGAGGGTGTTGCCTTGCCCTGGGTGCACTCCCCACACGCCATTATNGCTGGAAAGACCGTCACTCGGAGGGTGTTGCCTTGCCCTGGGTGCACTCCCCACACGCCATTATTATTATTAAGAAGAAACTTATTTGTAAAAACATATATTTAAAATTACAGTTATACGCTTCTGAAGTACGGTACTAGTGCATAAAACTGCGACTACAGTATTCTTGAAAAAGCCCGAACAGCTATACAATCTCTTGAGCTGACACCTCTGCGCCCTGAAACGGCGTTTTCGCTTCTGTTACTTGCCTGTTCTGTGGCAGAACATTGGCACTCACCTCCTGGCTTAGAGTATTTGGCCTGAAATAAGCTAAATATTTTTTGGCTAAGTGATTTTAAGCCAAAAAAATTTTATACCAAGTGACTTTGCGCCGAATAATTTTAGACCACGTGACTTTTGGCTAAGTAATTTTGTGCGAAGCAGGTTTAGGCCGAATAATTTTATGCCAAGGAACTTAAGACCAAATAAATTTATGCGAAATGACTTCAAGCCAAGTAACTTTATGCGAAGTGACTTCATGCCAAGTAATTTTAGGCCAAGTGACTTTAGGCGAGATAATTTTATGCGAGGTGGCCTTAGGACAAATAGTTTTAGGACAATTGACTTTAAGCCAAATAATTTNTTAGGCGAGATAATTTTATGCGAGGTGGCCTTAGGACAAATAGTTTTAGGACAATTGACTTTAAGCCAAATAATTTAATACCAAGTGACTTAAGGCCAAATAATTTTTTGCGAAATGACTTAGGGCCAAGTGGGATGTTTGAAACTGCTTAAGGATGTTGCCTGGTTGATAATTCCGTATAGGGAGATGTATGATAATGAAATTCCTTTTCTTAAAGCCAATTTTGAATATATAAACTTGAAACAAAACCTAACTGTGAGAAATTATACTTTCTAGCTGTTTATAGAGGCAAATATAACCAATTGTTTTTCCGTAATTTTTAATTTAATTATTCATTTTTATGATCTTTCAAGGAAACCTGCTATACATTTATGTTACAAAAGGCTTATATAGCAAAGAATAAAGTATTTTTATGCTCAAAATAGTCCGTGATTTTATATGCCTATCTTTAACAGGAACGTCAAAAACCGTATTTCATTAACATGTATTTCCCTCTACCAAATTCTAATTGCTTTCAAACCAGGCAACAGCATTAATAGTCCATTCAAATTAGAGTTTTGGGTCAAACTAGTTCCCATCAAGCTATAAATTGGTACAGATTCAGTAAACACCCGCCCAATCAACCTGCCAAAAGTCTCCATGCATTCGAGGTGAGCTTTCGTCGCCATCTTGAAAAATTGTGGTATAAAAGTGTTTTCTAACAGGGTTTTTTTTTGTTCCCCCGCTTTTACTGGCTTGCATTTACTTTTATCCCAGAAATGCTAATGAACTAGATTATAAAGCAAAATATAATGTTTTATAAGTCTTAAAAAAAAAACGATGTATAGAGTAGATTAAGCAAGTATGATCGGAGTTAACGTGATGTAAGTTTAGCCGGAATTTCAGGCTTGCCACTTTGACAGCAGGTGAATACACGAACGTCCGAGGCCAAGTGACGCCCGCGCCGGAGCGCATGCGCAATGCGTCCAACGGTTTCTGCGAGAGTACCCCGCGAGCACGCAACCACTGCGGCCATTTGCCTGATAAGGGAATGATGCA
>NQII01000519.1:142422-161788 GCA_002778355.1 Clitarchus hookeri | reverse complement strand
GGGGAAGTGATTCGCGCAGTTCCGTCCCGAACTGCAATTAGTCCAACCCCGGAGAAATTGGAAACGGAACAACTCATTTCCAGGAAGTGTGTAATTTCTACCTCCATCCGGTGACCGGGGGGAGGGGGGATACCTTTCTCTTACGAATCGTCTTCGCCCACTGAACTCTGCAAGCGTGATCTTGAACACGAGTGCTAACAAAACCGCCTCGTGGCATCGCGTCCAGAGATTACGGGATTAGATAACGAACTGACCACCAACCATAATTGTTTTTTTTTGCGTGAGAAGAACGCCGCAATTACGCCTGATATTACTGGACACTGTCAGGTGAGCAAACACTTGTTGTTTAGACAAATTGGTCTCTCTCTCTCTATCTCTCTTCGTGCGCGTCCTCCTGTGCTCAACAGATGTCCTTATTTCGTGGGAAAAAAAAAAATGATCCCCTGCGCTGAAATATCCGTGGAAACAACACGTGTTTCGAACGACCACCATCATTAAGTCGTTACCCCTGGNAATTAGTCCAACCCCGGAGAAATTGGAAACGGAACAACTCATTTCCAGGAAGTGTGTAATTTCTACCTCCATCCGGGGACCCGGGGGGAGGGGGGAACACCTTTCTCTTACGAATCGTCTTCGCCCACTGAACTCTGCAAGCGTGATCTTGAACACGAGTGCTAACAAAACCGCCTCGTGGCATCGCGTCCAGAGATTACGGGATGAGATAACGAACTGACCACCAACCATAATTTTTTTTTTTTGCGTGAGAAGAACGCCGCAATTACGCCTGATATTACCGGACACTGTCAGGTGAGCAAACACTTGTTGTTTAGACAAATTGGTCTCTCTCTCTCTCTATCTCTCTTCGTGCGCGTCCTCCTGTGCTCAACAGATGTCCTTATTTCGTGGGAAAAAAAAGGATCCCCTGCGCTGAAATATCCGTGGAAACAACACGTGTTTCGAACGACCACCATCATTAAGTCGTTACCCCTGGCCGGTTTGCGACTAAGAACTGCATTTTACCTCGGAAGTACTTCCGTCCACTTACGTCGCCGCGTGCGACGGAAACCTGAAATTGAAGGACCTGCGTCACCTCAAACTCTTTAGAAGTGTCCTAAATTACTACATTATCGACGAAATAATTCGTTGTAAAGAGGTGACACTGCAAACGTTGCGAACAAATGCAAAACATCTCGGTCGTTTTAGGTGCTGATAGGCAAATGCCATTCAATTTGCGGGCATTACGTACGGCGTGATATGCCAGAGATTTTACTGTTCACTGAACACACAAATAAAATAAAACGAAAATGTATACAAAATGACATATGTGAAGCTAAAATACTGCCTGAATAAATTTTAAGGTATGCTCAGCATTTTATGTGTTACGAAAATTCTGAGATAGTCACAGATAGGAAGAAATTCGTTTGAAAAAATAATGCAAACACGTTTCTCTGTGTAACTGCTTGGATATCTTAAAGTATTTTGTGGAATTGTATTAATATAAATTCATTTATTATATGAAAATGACAAAAACAATTAGGAAAAAATAATTTTTTATTTGCTATGCAGCGCCCTTAAGGACGAAGAGAATTATTCAGTACGTCGAGTAGAAACTGGATTATGAAATTCAACAATTCCAGAGAAACAAGAAATAATTGTGAATAGGATCAAGTGGCATTCTCTCGTAAGAACTCGCCATTCATCATGTTGCTGCGAGGTATTTCGTCTGCTACCGCTAAAGCGTCTCGCTATTCTTCCAGTGCGTAACCGTGTTACTTAAATAGCTAACTCGTAATACAATAAAAAAAATTAATTGTACGGCGAGTTGAAAGTTTGTCTAACCAGGACCGCAGGAGGGTAAAATATTTGTCTTGGAAAAAGTTGGATGACTTCAGATTCCATAAAACATTTTGTGTATTGCACCATAGCTAAAATGTATTTAATATTTGAAGAGTTCAGCCACTTAAAACAGTGTTCATTTAAAAAAAAAAAAACGATCGTTTCATACTGGAAAGTGAGTAGAAACGAAATAAAGCTATATAATTATTAAGTAATAAAATTTCGGCCATGACATGGATGCCGTTAAAGTGCACATCATAAACTAAAGGCTACGAATTTCATCGCGTGGAAAGTATCCACGATAAATTAAATTAAAATTTAGTTTGGAAGAGAAAATAAGTTACAAAAATTCTTAACTTCGTCCGCTAATGAACTGCCTGATAACTAGGGCCAGTGATATTTCGCGAAAAGATTCTGAAACTAGATACAGCCCAAAGCACTGTAGGGTCGTCCAGCTTCTTTGATTGGCTAAAAAAATGTCCTGGCCCGTGTTAACCGTATGAGCACAAATCACGAAGGTTCAGTGTCGGAGTTACTTAGTCCTGAGTGGCTTGGTCAAAGACGGACACGGCACCAGCAGCCAATGGAGGTATAACAACGGCTGAGGTGTGTATATAGTATTGAAGTCTACTGTGTGCTCCGATTATTACGCGAAAAGTCACTGGCCCTACTGATAACACAATGTTAATAACGTTTAAATAACATTCAGAATAGTTTTTTCAAGAAACTTATTTAACATTGTCACAGATTTTCAAACTAATTATAGCATAATTTGTCTAACTTTTGTTTGACGGAAGAATTTGACGACGGTGTTTCGTCTTTGAATTTCATTGTCGCAGATACATTTAAAGGAGAAAATTTCACAGCGTGGCCGAGGCTTTAGAATGGCCTGCGTTGAAATTGATTCACGTGCTCTCACAGCATGCTCACTTTGGATGTCGCTTTGCATTAAGGTGCCCGTCTACCTAGCGCTTGAACTGCGTTGCAGAGTGTTCCAAATACACGTTTTTCAACGAAACTATTAAGCGTGCGTCCAACGTGCTGATCTACGAAAAGAACACACACTTCAGACGAGAGCTGTTAAGTACTTTCAAAATATCACGTACGTTAGAAACATCAATTCAGAGTACTCCAAAACCGCTAAAAACGGCCTTTCCAAGGCGCTGTAGCTCAAAATGCACGCATCAGATACATACAAAACTACTATAGGGGCCTGCACTGAACCTTCCTAAAGACTTCCCACTAATAAAATAATATGGTCACCGCTGAAAGTCCCATAGGTACACGCAGCACGACGAGAACACTGCACGCCAGTTCAGAGCCTTGCGCTTAGCGGCGATGGCGTACTTGATGCGCGTGGCAGTGTCGCCCTTATCGCTCCCGCGCTTCTCGGCCTAAACGTGGGAAAAAGTTCCAGGTATACGGCGGCCTTAAGAGCAGGAAATACATATTTGCAGTCATACGAGTAGTTAGAGGTTAGCTGGAGCATTTAGACAGAAATACTCTCCCTCCCGTATTTCGTCGATTGCCTCACAAATAATTTCGTTTGGGCAGTAAGAATTTTCACGGACAATTCATTACTGTAGGCCCGCAGAGCATTCGGTTCCTGCCGATGCACCTTCGAAGACCTATGAACCAGACTTTCCTCTAGACTGCAGCCGAAATAAAAGTCGCGGAAAAAATTTTCACTTACCGTGCGTTGCGAAACTCGCGTGTTACCGAACGAGTTGGTGTAGTGGTCACATAGTGACCTTGCACTCGTGAGAGCCTGGGTTCGATTCCCTGTTTGGTCATATTGATTTTGTTTTCTCATGGTTTTCTCGAAATAGCTCCAAGGTAAAGTTGGCGTAGTTTGGCAGCTGATTAACTTCCCATTTCCTGAGTTTCCAGTCAACTCTGTCTTTGGATGACCTCGTAATTGCGTGTTTCCATCGCCGTTACATCGTTTAAGTTAACTGTCTTCCTGCATCCTATTTCATTTATTTTGCCTAATCAAGAAGTGAAATTTAAGTCCGTATAAATAGTTGATGTATCAGCACTCAAGACTATTTTTAAGAACACGTTATGTTGAATAAATGCAGCTTGAGATTAATTTTGAGACTCGTGACATGAATGTGTTTTCACAATTTCGTAACGTGAAACCAGTTTTTCACTATTCAATAGTCGACTCTTGAGACCATCGATTATTAAAAGTCGCCTGAAACTATTATCGAGAGCGACGAAGATCTCGTTTCACGTAACTAATGTGCGCAGCTGACTTGAGACTCGAGTTCGGGCACTACTTTAGGTTATATTTAACATGTTTGGTTATAGTTAAATACGAAAACGGATTTTCCAGTTTCAGAATTTTTTGATTTTTTCGATTGCTATGATCATAGTGGTTAATATAACACAACACATATTTTCTGTTTTATACGACAGCCAGTTTGCGACACTACATTTCGTATATCACTCTACTTAGTGATAATTAATTTGTTAGTTGTATGTTTTTTGTTAGAAGCATAATTTACGACATAACTATTCGACGGTTATTTTTATTACCAATTTTCCGAAGTAAAGGATTTTAATGTTTTTTCACAATATTTGATCGTACATTTGTGAAATATATTTTAATGTATTGCTTCATATCGATGAATGCTCGAACTATATTTATTTTGTTAGTGTACTGAATATCATTGATAATTATTGGTACACACATTTAATTGTAAAATACAAATTGTTATCAATGTATAGTATTATTTCAATGAATTGTGCGTTGACTGGTGTTATAAACGTTAAATAGCAGAAATTCTGGAACTGAATGCGAAATATGTTCTTTCCATGCCGATATTTCGTATAACGAGGCTGTTCTAGCTTTTCGCTGTGTCTATTCGACGTAGAAATTAACACGGCCTCAATCTTATATATAACTTTGTTTCACAATTAGAATCATTAATGCTTGTTCGAAACCGTCTGTGTCTACCCAAGAAACGAGAAAAAAAGTCTGACTTAGTACAAGAAACAGCCGAACGTAGCACCAAACAACAGAAAAGTGAGTGAAGAGATTTGGACTGCTCCTAACGTCGAGGTCTTGATAGCCGATGAGGGTGATTGGGGTGAGTATTGAGCAGCGCCGGAATGAAGGGATGAAGGAACGGGAGATCCCCGAGAAGACCCGCCGACCAACGGCATCGTCCTGCGCGATTCCCACATGCGAGAATCCGGAGTGACCCGGCCTGGGATTGAACCCGGATCGCCTTGGTGGGAGGTGAGCAGGCTGACCGCTCAGCCACCGCGGCCCCACGAATAACACCAAAAACTATCCTAATTCCTTCTTCAAGGAGTCTATTTGAAAAAAAACATCTATCACTTGAATATAATTTGAGAAGAGAAACTTGAAACTAATATCAGCTAATTACGTCTCAGGAAGGACTCTTAATTCACGCAAGTCTCAAAACTAGGAACGCATCTGAGACTGTATCACTAGGGTCACTGACTTTTCGCCTAGTAATCGGAGCTCACAGTAGACTTCAATACTATATACAAACCTCAGCTGTTGTTATACCTCCATTGGCTGCTGGTGCCATGTCCGTCTTTGATCAAGCCACTCAGGACTAAGTAACTCCGACACTGAACCTTCGTGATTCGACCGCAAACGGTTAACACGGACCAGAACACTTTTTAGCAAATCAAAGAAGCTGGACGACCCTACAGTGCTTTGGACTGTATCTTGTCTCGAAATATTTTCGCGAAATATCACTGCCCCTATGTATCACCTGATAGAATTTCAAGACGTAATCTGAGAAACTACTCAATTAACATGGCCCATGGAATTTCCCGATGTTCGAAAACGTCTCGCTGTCATAAGAGAATTCTTAATGTAATGCAATGCTAAGTTCCCCCGACACGTTTCAATGGGTGCAGATACTTCTAGTTTGCCATAATCGTTTTCCATATTGAACTGTGTTGTTTGATTTTCTGGGTGCTATTCTTGCTCGACACAAGGACTGTTGATAATTTCTGTTGGTTCCGTGCCCAATAGTTACAGGCGAGCTTCAAAGCTGGAATTTTGAAGCAATGAGGGTGTAAATTTTATAACTATAAAATTTTATGTGAGTCCTATACAGGAACGGCAGGGGAGACTGGATACGGTTGTGCCAGGGTACGAAAGTGACAGTCGAAATATTAGCCAAAGTATACGGATTAGCGAGTTGTGGTAACGGCGAAGGGAGGGGCTTGCATGTCTGAACCCGTGTCACAGTATTGCGTCAGCCGCTGCGCGCTGCGTACGCTAGGAGAGACCCGCATTTGTTTTTGACAGTCAAAAGTAAGTATTTTTGTTCGATTTCTTTTGATAATTGTTGTTACATATATACAGATTGAGTATTAAGTGTTATTTATCTATATAACATATACATTAGTAAATAAAAAGCAGTGATTACTTTGTTCATAGATTATTTCATTTTTGCATGGTGTTTGTTTTTATGAAAAAAAGTGCGTTGGGTACGGTTGTGACATTGTTTGTGGGTTCGGTTGTGACATAAGTAAAAGTTGTGTTTTATTGTTTTAGATGCCCAGACAACGCTCGCGGAAGACCGAAAGGGGGAGGCAAGATATTACTCAATACGAAAATGCATATATTGAAACAAAAAGAGGCGTATCTCTGCGACAAGAAGCAGAAATGTTTCAAATTAATCGAATGTCCTTGTTCAGATACATTCGTAAACGTGATAGCGCCGGCACGGATGAGAATGGAAATGCCCGTGGTAATGTCAGCATGGGGTACATTGCTCACAATAAAGTGTTTTCGGAAGAACAAGAACAGCAGCTGTCAAAATACTTAACACGTTGCGCGGAGATTTATTTCAGCCTCTCTCCTAAAGAGGTGCGGAAGTTAGCTTTTGAGCTTACAAATAAATATAATCTAAAACGACCAACTACATGGGTCGAGAATGAGATGGCTGGCGAGGAATGGTTCCGTTTATTTTTAAACAGAAATCCGTCGCTCTCTGTTCGAGTGGCTCAAGCTACCAAACATACTTTTTTTTTGTTCCTTTTCTTTTCAAAAGAATGTTGTGTAATATTAATGCTAGAGTGTTGCAATAAAAGTGATTTCAGACCATTTCAGAGTATTATTAAACCTGCCACTTTCGACCCCAAGCACTGTCACAACGGCCCCTGGGGTGTGGTCGGTTGTGACATTTTCTCTTGTTTTTTAACTTGCTCCTGTGTGCAAACCATTATGTTTAGGGATAAAATTTTAATTACTTGTATGTAGGGTTATGTAGAAATTATACGAAAAATCACTTTTCGTTTAGCTAACTGGTATACATACAAAACTATGGCCGATCAAATGCAAAATGGCACAACCGTACGCAGTCTCCCCTATGACATGACGCAACTCTCTCGCTGCCATAATCACTCGTAGGGCAGGAGGAGAAAACACTGTAAATTATGATAAATGTAAACTTAACGCAAGTTTTTTGGTCATTTTACATTTTTGATGTGTAATTTGTAAATCAACTACATTACGTGTAATTTTGAATAATTTTATTTTGGAATCTACTAGTACTACATTTCTTTGTTGAATTAAATGAACATCGAGTTCATGTTAAATTGCATATTTTGAAGTTTTTGTAAAACTACACCCATCCCCCGTGTTCTAAAAAACTTCAATCGTGTATTTTTTAGTTACATCGGCCAGTTTCACAATATTTACTATTTACAAGTTAACAAAAGCTTCTATTCGTCATTCCACAATAAAATCTCTCTTACTTGTTAATACTGGATATCTTAACAAGTGGTCTCGTAAATGTTTACAAGTTGTAGCATTTTTTTGCTACAATAGGTGTATTGTTTTTGGCAATGATTCCAGTGATAATTATTAATGCGAACAATCTTATAATATTGCAGAATAAAGAGCACAGAGAGAAATTCTCCTCAGTGCAATTTAAGGTTATGTCTATGAAGTTCCGTGCTAAATTTCTTGAAAACATGAAAATAACGAATCCGCGTCAATCCTATTGGCTTGAAGTTGCTTAACAAAACTGTGAAAAAACACATTTATTTATTTTGTGCCCTGGAAAGTATTGTTGGTGGTACCAAACTTAATTCACTTTGGATGAAATCATTTTGCTTCGGGCACGTATTTATTTTGTGCGTAATTTGCCAACAAACGATAGATAGATCAATGCTCAAAAAAACATTTGTGGTATTGCATAAAAATGTACATAGGTAACATGAAAAGTACAAAATTTAGAAACTAATTACTATTCAAAAGATGTTTTCACAATACACGCATGACATATGCATTTGCATTCCAACAGAAAATAACCGAATTGCAATATGCGAGGACGTTGCTGAAATTAAAGCACTCAAAGAACTTAAAATGCAATTTAAAATAGATCATCTTCAGCTCCTCAATGCAAAATAAAATTTGCTTAGAGATTGAAAATCTGATAAATGGACGTATTGAAGATATTGCTAACATTGAAGGGGAATCACCCCAAATGATAATGCTGGAAATTGATTTGATCACGTCATTGAAGGAATAATGAAATTCGGGCTTGAGGCAATGAAGAAATTAGGGCAGGAAAGAGTGTATGCCGTCAAGATAACAACCGCTATTATGCAAATAATAAATACAGTTTGATGTAGAAACCATTTCCCATTCCTGTGGCCAGAGTCCTGATTCTCAGGACACCGGAGTCTTGTACGCTGCCAGGCGAGTTTACGGTAACACTTGCTGTGCCCGCGGCGCCGCTCTAGTCGACTACAAAAACGCTTATTAGTATTTCTCTGTTATAGATAGACATATGCTACCACGTAGTTTTTTGTAGGTATTTTTATTCTACACAATTCTTTACTACACGATATTGTTCCTTCTGTGACGGTTTACACAGCGTATTTGCAAGAGAGCGCGCTGGCGGCAAACTTTTTTCCGACTTGATTCACTATTATCGTCACTGATTATTCCTTATGTTGCTTTACGTAACAAAATATATACTTAAACCTGGCCAGAGAACATAGCTATGAAGTTTAAAAAAACACGTAAATCGGATAAGTGGTTCTCGAGTGATAAGCGCACTAACAGACAGACAGATAGAGAGACGTTGAGTTTTATAATATGTGTAGAAGATGAGAAAATGTATAATCCGGCCCCCCCATTAAAACATACATGTCGTGTGTAACATATTCTGTAGCGCATATCCGTGTGTATTATTGACGTTCTTGCTGTGCAACCCGTATATATAATTTTATACGTTGATGTTGCCTGCCTGCCAAATACTGCAAAAGTAGGTCTTGGAGTTAATGTTTGCCTACTCATGGTACACGTTTGTTTCTTCCTTCTTGTACATCCTCGACATTTTCAAAATAGAAAAATGACACACGCTAGGACTAAAGGAGAAGGTATATCATTCTGAAACACACCCAAAAACAAAGAAAAAAAATTTAGTTTATTACCCCTTAGATTTATTTTCAAATTTTAACAATAGGTTATTTAAGGTTAAACCAAGCTATATTAGGGTGAATTTGTGAGTTCAGTCTATGTTTTATAACGTATTATATTTTCTTTCCATAAAAGAAAGAAAAAAATGTATATAAATTTGTAAATTCCAAAATTCAAAATAGTTATACCTTAATAATAAGCTTTATAAATAATAACAGAACACAAGCCGATTATTGTAATGATAAATAAATACTCTGTCATTGGAAAACCAAGTATGCTTCTCCCCCAAGAAATATAATGCAACATCTGGGTAGGAAAGCACCTTATTGCCTTGAAAAGCAAAGATAACACAACTTCGTCCCTGGAGTCATGTTTGACGTATCACGCAAAAACTATACATATCTGTCGAGCTTTTCTTTACGTGAACGTACGTGTTACGTTGCGTGAAAAGATCGTGTTAGGTTTCATCAAAACACGCCAGTCAAGGTGTTGCCTGTTTACGCCAACGTGTTACGTGATACGTGACGTCAATGTAATCCCGACCCCACAGCGACCAGCAACGTGGTAGAAGAGATGGTTGGGGTAGTAAGGATGGCCAAATCTCAGCCCAGCGTCGCAAACAATAACGACCTTATTTCGTTCCGTGAACACTTTAAACATCGTGAAAAAAAGAAGTTGATTGGAAACTTCATTATGAGTAGCAACACTGAGATCTTAAGGCACCCGTCTACCTGGCGCTTGAACTGCGTTGCAGTGTGTTCCAAATACACGTTTTTCAACGAAACTATTAAGCGTGCGTCCGACGTGCTGATCTACGAAAAGAACACACACTTCAGACAAGAGCTGTTAAGAACTTTCAAAATATCACGTACGTTAGAAACATCAATTCAGAGTACTCCAAAACAGCTAAAAACGGCCTTTCCAAGGCGCTGTAGCTCAAAATGCACGCATCAGATACATACAAAACTACTATAGGGGCCTTCACTGAACCTTCCTAAAGACTTCCCACTAATAAAATAAAATTGTCACCGCTGAAAGTCCCATAGGTACACGCAGCACGACGAGAACACTGCACGCCAGTTCAGAGCCTTGCGCTTAACGGCGATGGCGTACTTGATGCGCGTGGCAGTGTCGCCCTTATCGCTCCCGCGCTTCTCGGCCTAAACGCGGGAAAAAGTTCCAGGTAGACGGGGGCCTTAATGATATTGATTCCTTTTTATTCAGTTTTGTAGGCGTAGTATTTAGAAAAGAAAATTTTATTGTGTTCCACAATACTCCAAGTATATTTGCCCGTTGGTTAAATTCAGAATATTTGAAATGGAACCACTTTAATGTTTTTAATTAATACCCGCTAATATAAAATATTTTATATACATACATTGAGAGCTCAGGAACAGCCAACAAAAAATTTGTATTTATAGCGTCAAAACATGTTTAGTTGCCTCAACAAAACATTTTGTTGTGTAAACAAAACTTCAAAAGCAACAAAATTAATTTTGTTCGTCGATAAAAAATACACGTTTGAATTAACAAAACCTGTGGGTTGGGCCAAAATAAATTAGATGGTCAACAAAATATTTATTTGAATAGAGTACATATATTTGTTTTACTTATTCGATTCCCTTCGTTCTAAAATACAGCTAGATATTTTTTTTTTTTTTGCATTTTTTATCACAACTAGGATAGAAACAGTTTTTGTTAATGCATTTATTGGTGCTTAATAATGGTATAGACATCCCAATAAAACAAATTCAACATGGAAGTAAAAAAAGTAGAGTCGTAAAACTTGTAATATTTATATGCGAATTTCACCCAGTTTTTAATTTTTTTACATTTAAAAACATTCTAATTCAAACAGTTGTCACTTTAGCTGAGTGTGCTAGGGCGTAGCGAACGAGCCAGGTTATAATCTCGCTCAGACATCCAACATTTTTTATATTAACCCAAACTGTTTGATTTACGTGGAGCCAAACAACTCTTTAGTTGCACAATCCAAATCTTTGTTTGGGTTAGTCAAATATGAACATCAAAATGATTTGGTTTCAACAATAAAATATTTCACTGCCCTCTATACAAACAACTAATTTTTTTTGTTCCAAAGAAACTGTTTTATTCAACAAAACATTTTTAATCAAAGTAGGAATAAACAGAACAGTGTTTTTAGGATTTTGTTGTACAAATTAAAATTTTTATTATTATTTTGAGGTTTTATAAATGTTGTAGATTTATAATTTTTATGGACACAATATCCAGAAGAAAAAAAATTTATTCATTTTTTTTTTGTATTTTGCTACAAATTCACCATATGTGAAAAAAAAATCGATTTGTGACTTTAATAAAAAGAGATAATTTTATAGGCTCCTACCCCGCGTTCTCTATAAAATATTTTATTACTAACGTTAAAAATGTGTTTAGCGAAATTAAATCATTCTAATAAAAATTTTAAATTAATACATTTGTAATTTTGGTAAGAAAATTGAATTTCAACAGTTTTAAAAACATGACTCCACTATTAATTTTTTTAAAAAATATTGAAATAAAACGGAAATTACATAAGATTATTTGGCATACCATACACCTAGGGCCAGTGACTTTTCGCGTAGAAATTGGAGCACACAGTAGACTTCAATACTATATACACACCTCAGCTGTTGTTATACCTCCACTGGCTGCTGGTGCCGTGTCCGTCTTTGACCGAGCCACTCAGGACTAAGGAAATCCGACACTGAACCTTCGTGATTCGTGCACAAACGGTTAACACGGGCCTGAAATTTGTTTAGCCAATCAAAGAAGCTGGACGACCCTACAGTGCTTTGGACTGTATCTTGTATCGAAATCTTTTTGCGAAATATCACTGCCCCTGCGCATAAGTATAAGTTTTCAGAATAAGCAAATTTGTGAAAGAATTACTTTTCTAATTATTTAAGAGTTTTGCCTGAGTGATGCATTAATCAAGTGATCAGACCCATGACTATATTAATTTTAAATATGGTGGAAGAATGCACAATGTGCATACAAGTAGATCTTATGGCAATGTTAAAGTTTTATATCGTAGATGAACAAACAATACAAGTATATATCATGCATATATTTCTAAAGTGTTCAGTTTACCGTGAAAATCCTGTACTAACGCCAATTCCAATGTGCATGCCCCACTAGTCTGTCAACGCTTCCACGCTTGATACATTAGTAAGTGCATTTTATGTAACTTAAAACTTATAAAACGTATGCATGCAGGAGTGTGTTCTATGTAAATGTAAATAGGTGTGGGTATAGATTTTAATAGACACCTGGAAAATTCTATGAGCAAATAGCCGATATAAACGCCGTGGCCCCCTGACGTAATATTACGCAGTGGCGAACAGAAATTGATGTAAGTGAGTAAAGCAGCGAATCTCCCTAATTAAGCTGTATGGTTTATAAAACTACGCTAAATTATCTGCGCACTTATTGTTGTAATATTGTCTGTCGCAGTAATTATTTCTTAAAACTGGCCAGTCTTCTTTTCGTTTACATAGAATTTTCATTGCCTTCTACTTTAAAAATTTATTTCCTATAGACTTAAACCATTGGGAGGTTAGATGGTGGGAGCATTNTTTTACTGAGACAGTGTGAGTGTGCTCCGCATTGCTATCACATCATTAATCCTCCCCTGACATAACGGACACAACACATCAAACCTTATTTGAGCACACTTGAAGATCATTTCATATCCGTAGGGATATTACTTAGTTATTACACTGAAGAGCAAAAAAAAAAAAAAAAAAAACTGATACATTACACCTCGAAAACTTCTAAACCGATTCTCGCCAAATTTGGTGTGTAAGTAATACTGTGGTAGGCCATTTAAGCATATTCTTTTAAATTGTTAAGGCACCTGTTTTCAAAATGGCAACCATAAAAAATATGTTAGGTTTTATTTTTGGTATATATTCCATACTATTCGGCCCCAATCTCGAACAAATTTGGTGTGCTGAAGGCCTTTTTTTCAAACACTATATATGCCAACAAATTGCCACTTTTGTAAACCATTTTGTAAGATAGCACCTTATGGAAAAATAAAGTTTTTATGTCATTTCTCGGGAGGGGGAAAAAATATATTCCTACCAAATTTGGCAAACAAGTACTGTGGCAGTTGATGTAAAGTATTATGTTTTAAGTATGTCAGGCACTTATTTTCAAAATGGCGGTAATAGATTGATTTTAACTGAGTATGCTATACCTTCGAAACCATGTAATCAATTCCAACATAACTCTGTATGCTGACAGTATACAGGATGATTCACGAGGAGTTACCGCCACTCACAAGGCTTATTGCTAGGGGCAGTGATATTCCGTGAAAATATTTCGAGACAAGATACAGTCCAAAGCACTGTAGGGTCATCCATCTTCTTTGATTGGCTGAAAAATGTTCTGTCCCGTGTTAACCGTTTGCGCACGAATCACGAAGGTTCAGTGTCGGAGTTACTTAGTCCTGAGTGGCTTGGTCAAAGACGGACACGGCACCAGCAGCCAATGGAGGTATAACAACAGCTGAGGTGTGTATATAGTATTGAAGTCTACTGTGTGCTCCGATGTTTACGCGAAAAGTCACTGGCCCTACGTATGGAGATGGATGAAGGATATTGTTTACCAATGGACTGCACGAACACGCGAGAAACTACTGGAGCGTTATCGTGCATGCCGCTACACAAACCAAAGACAGCCGTGTGCAGCTACGTAGAGCAACACGTGCGGTCCATAGGCGTGCGACGAAGTGTGTGGAAGTAGACGGAAACATGTTTGGACATCTTTTGTAAGCTTGTTAGACGCAACCTAAACTGTAAATAATACATCNGTGGAAGTAGACGGAAACATGTTTGGACATCTTTTGTAAGCTTGTTAGACGCAACCTAAACTGTAAATAATACATCACTGTGTTTACTTCTGAAAGGGTTATTATTAGAGACCTGAAAAATTCGCGAGTTCGATGACCTGCAGGCTAGACTCTATAGTCTTATGTACAGATATGCCGATATCAACTGCACATTGGTTGTCTGCCGTCACAGCGGAAGGCGAAGATTGGGCCAGCCTTCTCGAGAAGGTGTCAACCCCCGCGTGGACCAATGGCTGACATTTTATTAACACGCGTGTTTTGGATTCTAGCTTGTCCCGAAATGAATCCGCGAATTTTCCAGGTCTCTAAGTTATTACTTGATTCGTTATTTTTAGTTGTGGTACGCATTTATTGATAAAATGTTTAGGAAGGTAGGCAGGCAATCTCCTGGTCATCCAGCGTCGAGGCGTCCTAGTGCGTTTCGCTGTGATTCTGCCCAGCCGAGATACTCTTCTCATTGTGCTCCGTCGTCTGCTTCGTCCTTCTGCATTTTCCTGTAGGTATTATTAATAAGCTGCTTGTTGAATATAAACACGCGAGAGTTACAAACTTCACGCTCGGCCCTCCAGCATGCGTTAGCCCACAGTAGAAACCTGAAAAATTCGCGTTTTAATTTCGGGACAAGCTAGAATTCTAAACCGCGTACGTTCGTATGGCTAATGCTATTGGTCCACCCGTTAGTTTACACCTCCTGTACAACTCTGAGCCAATAATAAATACACAGTAAAATGCAGACCGAATCACCGTCTTCCTCTAATACAACAAGCAACCAATGAACAGTGACATTTGCATTATTTTACACACGACAATGTAGTCTAGCCTACAGGTCATTTGAACTCGCGAATTTTTCAGGTTTCTAATAATAGATGTTAAATATTTTGCCAAGTATTAGTAGAATATAAGTTGGGGCTTAATTTTATTTTTTGTGTGTTGACCAAAAATTTCCAGTTAGGGAAAATTTGTTAGGAAAGTTCTGTGCTAGCCGTTCGGTGTAAACCAACTTATGGAAGCAGATCGTAGAGTTCGGGTTTTTTAAATGCAGATACTATTAGATATATAAATGTCTGAGCATTTTAGTATTCTCTGTCTGTGATATCCGTAAATATTCCNGTGGAAGTAGACGGAAACATGTTTGGACATCTTTTGTAAGCTTGTTAGACGCAACCTAAACTGTAAATAATACATCTCTGTGTTTACTTCTGAAAGGGTTATTATTAGAGACCTGAAAAATTAGCGAGTTCGATGACCTGCAGGCTAGACTCTATAGTCTTATGTACAGATATGCCGATATCAACTGCACATTGGTTGTCTGCCGTCACAGCGGAAGGCGAAGATTGGGCCAGCCTTCTCGAGAAGGTGTCAACCCCCGCGTGGACCAATGGCTGACATTTTATTAACACGCGTGTTTTGGATTCTAGCTTGTCCCGAAATGACTCCGCGAATTTTCCAGGTCTCTAAGTTATTATTTGATTCGTAATTTTTAGTTATGGTACGCATTTATTGATAAAATGTTTAGGAAGGTAGGCAGGTAATCTCCTGGTCATCCAGCGTCGAGGCGTCCTAGTACGTTTCGCTGTGATTCTACCCAGCCGAGATACTCTTCTCGTTGTGCTCCGTCGTCTGTTTCGTCCTTCTGCATTTTCCTGTAGGTATTATTAATAAGCTGCTTGTTGAATATAAACACGCGAGAGTTACAAACTTCACGCTCGGCCCTCCAGCATGCGTTAGCCCACAGTAGAAACCTGAAAAATTCGCGTTTTAATTTCGGGACAAGCTAGAATTCTAAACCGCGTACGTTCGTATGGCTAACGCTATTGGCCCACCCGTTAGTTTACACCTCCTGGACCACTCTGAGCCAATAACAAATACACAGTAAAATGCAGACCGAATCACCGTCTTCCGGTAATACAACAAGCAACCAACGAACAGTGATATTTGCATTGTTTTATACACGACAATGTAGTCTAGCCTACGGGTCATTGAACTCGCGAATTTTTCAGGTTTCTAATAATAGATGTTAAATATTTTGCCAAGTATCAGTAGAATATAAGTTGGGGCTTAATTTTATTTTTTGTGTGTTGACCAAAAATTTCCAGTTAGGGAAAATTTGTTAGGAAAGTTCTGTGCTAGCCGTTCGGTGTAAACCAACTTATGGAAGCAGATCGTAGAGTTCGGGTTTTTTAAATGCAGATACTATTAGATATATAAATGTCTGAGCATTTTAGTATTCTCTGTCTGTGATATCCGTAAATATTCCNTTGGGGCTTAATTTTATTTTTTGTGTGTTGACCAAAAATTTCCAGTTAGGGAAAATTTGTTAGGAAAGTTCTGTGCGAGCCGTTCGGTGTAAACCAACTTATGGAAGCAGATCGTAGAGTTCGGGTTTTTTAAAATGCAGATACTATTAGATATATAAATGTCTGAGCATTTTAGTATTCTCTGTCTGTGATATCCGTAAATATTCCNTTGGGGCTTAATTTTATTTTTTGTGTGTTGACCAAAAATTTCCAGTTAGGGAAAATTTGTTAGGAAAGTTCTGTGCTAGCCGTTCGGTGTAAACCAACTTATGGAAGCAGATCGTAGAGTTCGGGTTTTTTAAATGCAGATACTATTAGATATATAAATGTCTGAGCATTTTAGTATTCTCTGTCTGTGATATCCGTAAATATTCCGTACATGTTGTATTGCTGTTTCTATCCAAATAACGCAATTAAGATAATTGTGTAAATTTCCCCAAAATCGTATAATCCGATCAAATATTTTTTACAAAATATCAATATAAAAAGTTGGAAACACGTTTCCAGTTCTTATGATTTGTGAAAAATTAAATTCTTGAAAATTACAGTTTGCAATCACGCTATATTTAATAAATTTTTTTGTTGGTATGAGATGTGTAAGTTAAGTTTTGTTTGCGAAGCGACAAGCAGACCTGCGGCGAATGTCCGTCCTTCTATGCTCTGATGATTATCTGCATGTAATATTTTATGAAGAAAAAATAAGTCGTGTTCGGAGTTACCGCTGGCACGAGCAAAATGCCTTTGCAACTGTATTACCAGTTCACATGCAGATTGTCATTAAATATGGTATGTATATATAACCGCTGGAATGAACCTTTTTTTTATAATGTTGGTTATGTTTTAAGTATTTAGGGTGGTTTTAAACAGTAATAAAAAGTTATCGCTAATACTATTCGCCTGTGTCGAATTTGAAATCTGTTTTCAAAGAGTTTCAATATCACCGATGTATAATCAAGATCGAGGCGTCCTTTTCGGTTTCTTTATCAACTCGTTTCAGGTAGTCTCCACGGGGAGCGCCCTACGCTCTGAAACTGCAACGTGATTGGCCAGGTACGAAAGCCAGTATGGAACCTGCCACGAAAAATAGGACGTGTCCTATTACTAGGGGCAGTGATATTTCGTGAAAAGATTTCGGGACAAGATAACAGTCCAAAGCACTCTAGGGTCGTCCAGCTTCTTTGATTGGCTGAAAAATGTTCTGGCCCGTGTTAACCGTTTGCGCACTAATCACGAAGGTTCAGTGTCGGAGTTACTTAGTCCTGAGTGGCTTGGTCAAAGACGGACACGGCACCAGCAGCCAATGGAGGTGTAACAACAGCTTAGGTATTCCTATAGTACTGAAATATACTGTGTGCTCCGATTTTTACTCGAAAAGTCACTGGCCCTACCTATTACCAAACCTGGTATGAGATCTGGCCGTGCAAGGCGGGAAATGCCATGACGGGTGCCACACTAACCGCCATGAAAGCCGCCATGGCGGAACTTGCATAAGCTTTCAAGGGATCTTGCATTGTGTTGTGTGGCCCTAAGAGCCCAGTCCGCACGAGGTAGAGGGCGTGTCAAGGTTGCGCATCTCTGCTTCGAGTGTTGCATAACCCGGAATGGCCGGCGTAAATTTTTAAATTTTTTTTTGTATTGAGGAGAAAAATGTAGAGTTTCAGGTTGTGGTAGTACTGTAAACATTAGTAACCTGAGTCAGTGTTTTTTTTTTCCAGTCGTGTGCACAAGATAAAAGGTTTATTATTTCGCAAGCATGTCGACAGTTCGGATGCAACGTCTGTCGAGTATTACGAAACGGAATTCTAGTAAATTATTTGCCAAAAAAAAAAATGTCGGTAACACGTTTCGTTGTGTATAAAAATTTGCGTTTCTGATTGACCAGCTCACGAATACAGTAGTCTGCGTTGTTTACTCCTTGTTTTATTTTTCTTCTAGGCTTGTGTACGTTCTGGGTGTATTTGTTGGAAGGACTCGTGTAGGGTAGCCCGCAAATAGAATTTTAAAATGAATTTTTTTTTAATTTGGAAACGAATCTGCGGACAAAACTACGTGCATCGCTTTCCCCCTCACATATATTAGCGGTGAAGATGTTGGGTCCCGCTCATCTGGAGGTCTCAGCCGCGTTTGAGGCTGAGAAGCGCGGAAGCGATAAGGGTGACGCGGCCACGCGTATTAAGTGCGCCATCGCCGCTAAGTGCAGTGTTCTCGTCGCACTGCGTGTAACTATGGGACTTTCAGTGGCGACCCTGTCGTTTTACTGGTGGAAAGTTTGCAGGGAGGTTCGATGCAGGGCCCCTCGAGTTGTCATGTATCTATCCGACGCGTACATTTTGACACACAACACCCTGAAGAAAAAAAAAAAAGGCGTATTTTAGCTATGTTAAAGTGCTCTGGAATGGTATTTATAATGTCTCGAGAGCACTTAACAGACCTCTTTCGACACGCGTGTTATTATCGTAGATCAGCACGTTGCGCGCATGCTTTGTAGTTTCGTGTGTGTCTGAAACATCCTGTAACGCATTTCGAGCACCAGGTTAGGCGGGAACCTTAAGCGGTTTTTCGCGGTGACGATGCGAAGCAATGCGACACGGCCCGACTACAATACGTTTGTAGAGTTTAACTTCCGACTGGACTGAACTCGGACCGAAGTTAAAACGTAGCGAACGCGGGGCAAACAATAAACAGAAATTTTGCGTTGAGAGCGAAGTTTTCAGTCCGGATTAACATGTCGACAAGAGCGAAGATGAAGTGAACACATGGACTGAAAGCTGGGTAGCGGTGCATCTTTAGGCAACTGCGTGAACTAGAAAACAAAAATAAACGACAGTTTATCTTACAAAACTGAAAATCTCTCCCTTCCTATACTTTCTACCATTTTGTTCCTCCGACATTACTCTTAAAGAAAATTGTACGTCCATTTCGTATTTC
>NQII01000519.1:126623-142373 GCA_002778355.1 Clitarchus hookeri | reverse complement strand
GGGGGGGGGGGCAATATTGACCTTGTAGCTTAGAATATCCTTAAAACAAATGTCAAGACTCTGCACGTGCAAACATGCAAACAATACACTTCAGAAAATGGCGGCATTTGTTTTGCTCTTGCTCCGAGTTCACTCCTATCGGCAGTGTTCGGGGTAAACATTCAACCCGGATTCTACACTCTAGTCCACCTTGCCGACTATGGAGTGGATTACTCACTCCACTCCTGCCTCAGTCCAGTCCGGGTGTGCTTACGGTAAAGATTCCATCGGGATTCTTCAACCCACTCCAAGTTCAGTCAGGATCGAAACGTTACTCTAAACGTACTGCTGATTTCTTTCCTGTTTTCACAACAGAATGATGGATGGTCGCCGGTCGCTGGCGATGCAGACCGTGCTGCGCTCTGTTATCCTGCAATGAAGTTCGCGCCGAGTTGCGAAAAGCAAGCGAATGACAGCGATTTTTTTTTCCCCTGTCATTTCATAGTCTGTCCGCAATATATTCACACTTTATCCTAATCAAACCTTTGAAAAATCATCCTGTGCATCACGTGTTTGGTTGTTCCCTATATATGCCTCCTGTCATAACCGTTGTATACTTCTGTTAGCAAAAAAAAAGTATTTTATTTTTGGTTAAAACGTTCTTACACATATATTTCAACTATAAAGTATAATATTTCATACGTAATCGAAATGAACAAAAATGGGAAGAAAACAGGTGTGTTGGCAACGCCTAGTAAGAAATAGTCCCCATGAAAAATGTTACTAAAGTGCGTGCGCCAAATACGGTGCATTGTCCCTTTGGTGTAATTTCCCAGGAATTGTTAAGCCTTGTTTATATAACGCGGAGGAATATCCTAGAAGGAGAATTTTATCAGGGCTTCAGAAAACTTGTAAGTTCTCGTGCATCAGCGATAGTAACTAATGCGGGTTATTTTTGAGTGAGATAAATCTTTCTTTAAATATATATACATTACATTATATACTATAAATATAATATCATATTTATATTATATATATTATAAACATTATATTATTATATATTTGTTACATTATATATAACATTTATATGACATAATACCTATATATAATATGCATTCCTAAAAGTAGGGGAATAACTATATAAATTTTGATTAAAATTACGATCTGTGCAAAATAGTTTACTATGCAGATTTTTATTTATTTGCCTCGGCTGCTCGCCAATGTTATTTATTAAGACGTACGCAAATGCAATTATTATTATTCCCTGTCGTTTGCGACAAGGAGCGCAACCAACGTTTGTCATTCGCGCAATGTTCTCAACTCCCGTCGCCAGTGCCAAAGTTTTAACGGGCTGAAGCTTTTCCCGCCGCGCCGCGCTGCGTCACACAGTTGTGAAACCCGCTGCAAAAAGAACACGAGCGATGGTGTGCAGTGGTTAATATGTGGTTTAGAAATCGGAGAATTTTTTGTAAATGTTCCGTTCCTTCAGCGGACTTACACGGGACGTTTCAGCAAAAAGGGTGGGAAAATGAAACTGGTGATAGGGGCCGCACTATAGAACGTTTTGAGAAAGTTTAACGTGCGGTCCGCAAAGTCAGCAGATCAGAAGATGTGTGCGTCGACATGTTCCAGTGCGAACACCGATGTCCGGATTCGTTACTTGTATTATCGACATTGTACTGTAAAACAATTTTTTAAATCTTTATTGAGACATTGTTTGTGGTTTTACTAATTATTTTAACAGTACAAAGATATATCTTGCAAAACTACTCGTTTGTAAAACTACAGGAGCCGTGTTCGTAATAGACCTCAAGAAATGTTAGTACTATACTGGCCCGTATCCACGAGCTTCAGCAAAATGGCGGACACTCAACAACGTAAATGTATGTAGATATTTGTGCAAAAACTATGGGTGATGTATAGTGTGCTTGCGTGCAATAATAAATGTATTTATGGCAATTTTGAGTAACGTAAAACACTTCAAACAACTGAAATAATAATAATAAAACGATAATTTCAATAAAACGTGACCGTATTACTCATTAACCGTTAGTTTTTCCTAGCTACGCAGAACTCGGTAAATGAAATAAATGTATTCTTCTTAATCATTTAACTTATTTAATATTTTGCAGGTAGTACTTGAAGCTATATTTACGATAAAAGTATACGTTAAGTTTGTAAGTAAAGTTGGTCTTGAGGTTAAGGCTGAGGCCATGTAATTCAAGGGGCGTAAGTTCGAATCCCATTGCTGACATGATGTAGTTTATTTTTTCGTAAATTAAATTTAGAATTTTTTTTCCCAGAAGAAAAAAGATGGTTTTATGTAAACTTCTCATTGACGTAATATGTACAACAAGGAGATCATTTGTAATATTACAAATATATGCTGTAAAGGTTTTACAAGAAAACTGTTTATAGTTTTACAANAAACAAGGAGATCATTTGTAATATTACAAATATATGCTGTAAAGGTTTTACAAGAAAACTGTTTATAGTTTTACAAAGGATATTTTCTTGGCAACTGGGTTTCCAGGGGGTTTTTTTCTTGTTAAATTACAAACAATTTTTTAGGGTGTGCGTGTGTACGCTATTCGCTGTACAGGAACATTCTATTACCGGACCGGGTGGTAACGCATCAGTTTGTGACTCATAACTAGAGACCAGAAAAATTCGCGAGTTCAATGACCTGCAGTCTCTAGACTCTCCAGTCTCATGTACGAATANCCGGACCGGGTGGTAACGCATCAGTTTGTGACTCATAACTAGAGACCAGAAAAATTCGCGAGTTCAATGACCTGCAGTCTCTAGACTCTCCAGTCTCATGTACGAATATGCCGATGTCAACCGCACATTGGTTTTCTGCTGTCACAGTAGAAGGCGACGGTTGGGCCAGCCTTCTCCAGGAGGTGTCGAACACCGCGTGGACCAATGGCTGAAGTTTTATATAAACACACGTGTTTCGAATTTTAGCTTGTCCAGAAATGAATCCGCGAATTTTCCAGGTCTCTACTCATAACTAGAGACCTGAAAATTTTGCGGATTCATTTTGGGACAAGTTAAAATTCAAAACACGTATGTTAATAAAATGTCAACCATTACTCCACTCTGTGTTTTGACACCTCCTGGAGAAGGCTGGCCCAATCTTCGCCTTCCGCTGTGACGGCGGACAACCAATGTGCAGTTGATATCGGCATAACTGTACATAAGACTATAGAGTCTACCCTGCAGGTAATTGAACTCACGAATTTTTCAGGTCTCTACTCATAACAGTTGCTCGAAGCGACGGCCGCCAACCTCAAAGCAAGCACGACGACGCCGTACGGGATTCTGCCGCACCCGTTCAAATGTTCCAAGGGGGGGTGTGTCGTCTGTCGTCGATAAAAGCACGTCAGCGTGGCGACGCAGGGACGACAGAGCCATCTTGTGGGCTATACGTGAACCACGGGTCCGCTCGCGTGTTTACGCCCTTGTGTCCTTTGGTCTGGCTTCGCGGACTACCCGTTCCCAAACTCAAAAACGTTCCGTGGCGCGGCCCCCGTTCCCTGTTTCATTTCCGCACGCTTTCACTGAGACACCCTGTAGACAAGGATTAACGAATTTAAACTTCAGTGTCAAGCCATGGTCGCGTGTGTGAGATTTTGACAGCTGATTCGCTTGAAAGACAGCGTAGAATAAATGATGCAGGATATACTATTTTAACTGTCATATATTATCTACATTAACCTACGCTATTAGTAAAGTATGTCATACACTTTTGAGTTGATTACGAGTAATTCATTTAACAATATTACAATGTGAATATTTCCTGTGTTTGTGACAAACTGGTAAACCTCCTTCCCAAGAAAATAAAGTTTTTATCAAAATTCTGTTTTATAGTATGTGAATGTAAATGAAACTTGTTGGGCGATATAAATAAAATACGCACTTTTTAAATGACATAACCGAAGTTGCTCAGAAACCCTAACATCCCATATAAACGTTAATTTGAAAATGTTTCGTGCGTGACTCGTGGATACAGTTCAAAGNACAACTGACCCTCCTTGTTATTCAGTGAATTAGGAGGTTTCACTTTCTTCGGGATTACTGACATATCTTCCCAAGAACTGTCCTCATTTGCTGGCCAAACCCAACACTTCTCACCGGGATGCATGTACTTGAGCAAAACTTGGTTCGTTTCTTCCTCATACTCTCACAACAGTGAACAAGTTTTGTTTCCTGCTAAACTTTCCTGTTGCAGTTGAAGATGCACGTATAAAGTCCCCTGGTTAAATTTTGGTATTGTCCTTGTTGCTGCATGAAATTTTGGTCTTCACTTCATCGCCATCATCATCACCACCACCACATTTTTTTCTCCGTCTTCCTTGCCATCTTGTTCATCTTTCCTACCATATTTTTCATATTCACTAACATCTTCATCTTCACTACCATCTTCATATTCATCACCACTGTCGTCACTATCTTCAATTTCTTCTTTGTCTTCAAGATTATGTAATTTAACTGTTGTTATATCTTCTTGTTCAGAGGTTACAGATACCTTAACCACGCCTTCTTTAACGGGAGAGAGAAAGCGAAGTTTACGCAGGCGTGAAATTTACTGTACATNACAGATACCTTAACCACGCCTTCTTTAACGGGAGAGAGAAAGCGAAGTTTACGCAGGCGTGAAATTTACTGTACATTTTCCCAACGAATATCCGGGAGCGATTATGATAAATTCACTTCTTCTGCAGATGTGAAGAGCACTGTGACATCTTTTGCACCCGGTTCTGGCACAATGAAATAATTCATAAGACGAGTTGATTATCACTTGTCGTGAGTTCACCATTCGCCATACAGTTNGGTTCTGGCACAATGAAATAATTCATAAGACGAGTTGATTATCACTTGTCGTGAGTTCACCATTCGCCATACAGTTCTTTTCAAAGTTCCCCCCAACGCCATCAAATACCCCTTTGCCATGGAAGGTGGCAAAGAAATTCCAATCAGCAGAAACGTTGAAGTCAAACTGAAAGTGTGTGAAGTTTTAACATACTGAAGNAAGGTGGCAAAGAAATTCCAATCAGCAGAAACGTTGAAGTCAAACTGAAAGTGTGTGAAGTTTTAACATACTGAAGCGGTTCTCGAACTAGGCAGCACAGTCATCGAAGAATATCTTCACACGATGAATGTTAGGAACTTATTTTATCCTTCAATTCCTGGAGAAGATTTTTAACGAATGCCCAAACAGAATATTTGCTGTGCGACAAGTCGTCACTTATAATGTCATAATTGAACACTTTTACACATTTTAACCAAACAATAGCACACTGTTAGAAATTTCAGTAGATTTACGTAAACTTTTACGGAGACGTAGAGTTAATTTACGGAAAGGCACTTCGTAATGACGAATAACGGAAATGAGCTCCGTGAATATAAAACACGGAAGCTCTTCGTATTCTTATGGCTCCCGATTTTGAGACACGGAGTGCGAAGTACGTAAATTGCTTTCCATTTACACAATAAGATGCAGATATAGTTTCCAAGGCAATTTGGTGATTTCCTTCCACGTATATTTTCATTGTGGCATTTTTAATTTCATTACTGACTGTTTCTTCATCACGACTTATAAGACTTTTAACAGAATTGCCAGCTGACTTACATTTGTCACGTGTGTTTGAGATGCAGACAAAGCGTTCAACATCACATACAAACATTGCTAATAATAAATCGACCGTGTGTTGCGTGGAAATACACACGTTTCTTTTCCTGCGCTTTCCACTAAAACTGCACGTTTGCATGATAATGACATGCGCGTATATTTTGCGTCGCAGAGGAAACAGGAGAACACAAATGGCGGGTGAAGCTAAAAAAAAAAACTGGACTTCTTCATCACGCAGTCAGGACTCACCTTCACAATCTCTTCATGGGCTTCAGTAATGGTCATCAGCATAGCACTTTTCTGAACAGCTTCTTGCTTGCCAGTTTAGTTTAAACCTTCTTCACGGTGACTTAGCATTTTTAAGCAACTATGTCTATAAAAAACTCATGTTACAAAAAAGTGTTATAATTAAATCCAGTCGAATTGGATAATCCTACTAACATAAAATTCCACAATTAAGTAACTTTTATGAAACATAAATAAAACATTTTTACTTATTTTTATTTATTTTATTTTTTGAACGTCACACCCACAACAAAAAGCATTTGGGCGTGACATTCGATGCAAGTTATTAGGCTGTTGCACACACAACTCAACTTTGAGTACAAAATATTCATTATTCCAGAAAAATTAATTGAAGTAAAATGTATATATATACCATGAGGATAACCTCACTTCCAGAACAATTCATGTTTACAAGTTAATTAGTATCCTGTGAAAACAAATAAAAGCAGGTTTTGTGTTGCGGGTGGGACATTTTCATTCAGTGCTGCACTTGTAATACTCCCGTAATTTGATCCAAAACGACACAGTAGATCCCGGAACATCTGTACATCAAGTCTGACACAAAATAATTGAGTTAAGCCAGACAACAAATGATCAGGGCAGGCAACAAATAAGGTGTATTTTTGCTGAACATGTAAAAATATGTGATCATTTAATATTTTTATGAAATTAACTGTTTATATGGTAGATGGGTTCTCTTGCTTTAACAATATGCACATTAGAACTAATTTTAAATATTAACTTTTTTTTGTAGTAAGGTTTTTTTTTTGACATCGAACGCATTAAATAATCCAAACAGTTTACGTGCACACTCCATCAAATACTAGATAAGCGTNAAATAATGTGTACTTTTGCTGATCATTTAATATTTTTATGAAATTAACTGTTTATATGGTAGATGGGTTCTCTTGCTTTAACAATATGCACATTAGAACTAATTTTAAATATTAACTTTTTTTTGTAGTAAGGTTTTTTTTTTTGACATCGAACGCATTAAATAATCCAAACAGTTTACGTGCACACTCCATCAAATACTAGATAAGCGNGTTTTTTTTTTGACATCGAACGCATTAAATAATCCAAACAGTTTACGTGCACACTCCATCAAATACTAGATAAGCGTGTTTCCATTATTCGAGCTCAAGAGGACTCGTCATAGCTGCTGACATTGTACACTGTTGACACCTGCTACTCATATGACGACGTGTAAGTATCAGTCCTGCAGTGAAATGTTCTAATTGCCAATCAATAGAATATGTTTCATTTAAAGTTTATGGTGAACAAAATTTTGTGATTTTTTCACGCTTGGATTATTTTTATTTGGAAGCGAAAATACCTTTTATTGGGAATATTCGGCAATTATATTTTCACGAATTCCGGTTGAATATTTCTTGAATTCGGTTTAAGAAAATAAATTTAAAAATCTCAATAAAAGTTTNTATTTTCACGAATTCCGGTTGAATATTTCTTGAATTCGGTTTAAGAAAATAAATTTAAAAATCTCAATAAAAGTTTCTCTATCGTATTCCATTACTGTCGTTGACATTTTCGGGGGAAACTGTTCTTGCAATGAGCGATGGAAGTTAAAGTGCCGGAGCTACAGTATGCATTCCAGAGAAACAGGAAAAGGGGGAAAAAGATAAACCTGTCTCCTATACCTACGAATATTGACAAATTTTGTTGTAATTAAATATTACTCATGTTTTTAAAAATATTTTTCAGTTCATCAAATATAATTTAATTACTGAGACAAGTTTGGAAGTTTAAGTGCCAGAGCTACAATATATATGCATTCCAGAGAAACAGGAAAAGGGGGAAAAAGATAAACCTGTCTCCTATACCTACGAATATTGACAAATTTTGTTGTAATGAAATATTACTCATGTTTTTAAAAATATTTTTCAGTTCATCAAATATAATTTAATTACTGAGACAAGTTTTCTATTAATGAATTTTCATCTAGACTATACTCTCTTGAGATCAACAGGAATGAACCGGCTGTTAGTGTTATGGGAAAAATCCTCACGATTGGTTTAAGGCTATTTATTACAACCCGTTTAATCGACATAGTATTAGCCATCAAAGTTCGTCAACTCGTTATAACAAAAAAAGTTTGGAAAGAACAAGAGTTGTGTTTTTGATTGTTTGGTTATGTCTAAATTAAAAAAAAAAAACTCATTTAGCCTTTTATTGGNGTTATAACAAAAAAAGTTTGGAAAGAACAAGAGTTGTGTTTTTGATTGTTTGGTTATGTCTAAATTAAAAAAAAAAACTCATTTAGCCTTTTATTGACTTTAAATATTTACAGCATGTCGGTTTTATATTTGTTGAAAGTAAAAAAAATACTTACATTTAAAATAAGTGAAAGGATTTCAAGGTTTTAGGAGTAGTCAAAATTCCAACATCTTCCAAAAAGAAGTCATGTATTTTGCCCACCTATTACAAACATGATTACTGCTCACAAATACAGAACAATTGACACCACACTACTCACATCTTGAATACATAAAATTGTACTGCCAAGGAGAAACAAAATGTAGCTACAGCTTGACAATCTGAGCATGTGTATTCCATGAAAGCAAAATGTGACTGCTTCTTAATTAACGTGTAATTCATACGTAATGATTTTAAATGTAATAAATACATTAATTTGTTTCCAGATAACAATTATTTATAAAATAATAATTACTTAGTTCTAAGTAAAATAAATTAAAATTATGTCGAAATGTATTAAACATTGTAAAGCTATATTTGGAAAGACGGTAAACATTATCATTCAGTTTCAAAGTTCCAATTTTTTGAAAAGTCCACAATTAACTACGAGATATTCTTGACAACGAATATCAAAAAATTAATGCAATATAAATTAAATATATATTATTACACACAATGTACATGCAAATGTATATATATATATGTCCATGAACTAGTCAACCAAAGTACTCAGATATGACGAAACGGTAGTAACTTCAAACAAATAATCTGAATATACAAGTATATACACATAAAATGCACATGTCATGCCATCACGATATATACATGAAATAATTATCATACATTATCTTCTTTGGTTTACCTTAAAGTAGGCTGACGCCTATAAGAATGTAAGCTACGCTACTTCAGTTAACACTCATGCCATTTGTGAACGCGTTCCACCAATGTCTGTCTGCGTAATAATACTAAAAACGGCTTTNCTTCAGTTAACACTCATGCCATTTGTGAACGCGTTCCACCAATGTCTGTCTGCGTAATAATACTAAAAACGGCTTTCATTAATTTTTTAAATCCAGTCCGCTCTGCCGGCATTGCTCTATTATTTTTTTTTCACGTGCATTTTCACATCGCCACGGAAAGTTTCCGCGCGTTAACACATCGAGTCGACACACGTGACNCTTCAGTTAACACTCATGCCATTTGTGAACGCGTTCCACCAATGTCTGTCTGCGTAATAATACTAAAAACGGCTTTTATTAATTTTTTAAATCCAGTCCGCTCTGCCGGCATTGCTCTATTTTTTTTTTTCACGTGCATTTTCACATCGCCACGGAAAGTTTCCGCGCGTTAACACATCGAGTCGACACACGTGACNATTTTTTTTTCACGTGCATTTTCACATCGCCACGGAAAGTTTCCGCGCGTTAACACATCGAGTCGACACACGTGACGAGATACCACTGAACTTACAAAACGACGTGGTTCACTTAGATTCGCGCTGCGGTGAACCTGCGGATGAGTTCTGGCGCGAATTTGTAGGTGCTGCCGAAGCGCACTCTGCCTCGACGTGTCCCGGGACCGAATGAAGGAACTTCGACAAATGACCTTGAACTTGTACCGCGCACCACCCCTTGTTCTGTCGTTGGCAAAATAAATCGCAGACACGCCACTGAGAGAAACGTTCGCTCGAGCCGGCCAGATGCACCCTAACCCTTATTTCTCAAGGAATTACGGGGAAGTAAAAAAAAAAAAAAAAAAANCGCTCGAGCCGGCCAGATGCACCCTAACCCTTATTTCTCAAGGAATTACGGGGAAGTAAAAAAAAAAAAAAAAAAAAAAACCGAATTCGTCTTGAACTTTACGGACACTTCAATTACAGTGAATTTATTAGATCCGAAAACGTGCGTAAATAACTACGTACTTTCACGGAGACTTTCTGATGGTCAGCAAACATAACTTACGAAAATGTACGAAACTTTCCATTGATTCGGGATGAAGTTGTTCATTTTTTTTTTTTGCAGTATACCTACTTAGTGTAAACCATCATTATACAAAAATTTACGTTTTTTTCCTTTACGAAGTTCTGATCATAAGCTACATATACACACACTCAAAATCTGAATCAGCGGTTTTAATCAGTAGAGTTATTTTATTGAAGCTTAATGATATGTTATCTGCATGCTAATCCGTGGAACGCAGTGATGTTTCACTGCCACGCCAGTGAAGTTCACTAGCAAACAGTAGGAATCACTGTTCAATAACCGAACACCAGCAAATAAATTATCAGTACATATTTTGCTTGTTCAAGTGGAGAAGTTTCAACGGACCTGCAGTCAAATTCACTGATTTAGAGCAGTTTTGACATGTGTGTAATGGACAGCTCTTCTGGATTACCGACTAAAGACTATCGTCATTTTGCATTTTAAAATGTTGACTATCTGCATTTTGGCAATTGTTACGTAACCGCAGTTTTGATGTATAATCTCAAACACGCGTTTATATGATAAACTAGAAAAACTATCAAATACTTACAAGTAGATTATAAGAATAATTCCAGTACATTTACTCATTTGCCGCAAAAATATATAAATTTACGACAAGTTCCGCAAATTTGCAGAAAGCTACGTGAAATGTTACGGAAAGTCCGTTACTGGAAAAAAAAAATAAGTTGTCCGTAATTTTACGAAGATTTCCGAACAAATGTTTTTACAAGTACTGTACATTGACGTATTTTCACGGCAATTTTTTGCTAACTCTGTTTTAGCTGTATGGAAACGGGTGTTTTGTCTGCTCGAACGAACCTTTCTCTCAGTGCGGCGAGATACGCGGCGATGAGTGGAATTAAACTTCGGGGATGCTTGCTCACTTGTCCATCTGGCTGTCCTGGCGGGGTAGGGCCGCAGGGTAAGGGGGGTGAGGGGGAGTAGACACCGTCTTTAGTACGGTCTGTTCACGATAAATTGAGCACTTTTGAAAGCCCTGCTTGTATAATTTTACACCATATGTAAAATTAACATTGCCATGGTCCCGATAACTTCATCCGTGCGTCGGTCAAGTAAAACTGTAAAATTATTACAAATTTTTTTTACAAAATTGCTGATTCTTACACTTTTCTGCATGAAAGAGAAAGAAAGGAAAATTAAATAACTTTCAGCATTCGCAAATGTTTATTTACATCAGTTTAACGTCAAAGGTGTTGGACAAAAAAAAAAAGCTAATTATTTTATATTTGTACCAAACATTGTTCAACTCGTACGCATTGCCTGCGATACCAATTTCCTAGAATAAAAAAAAATTACACATTACATATTTTGAATAATGTTATGTGAAATCCAAAGAAAAAAAAATCTGTTTTGCTGCAGATATAACAACAAATACTAACTGAGATATAACAATTCAAAATTTTACTACGTAAACTGATGCCGTTAGCTACCACTTCACATATATGTAATCACCAAATAACATGTTACGCATTTTAAAGAAAAAAGTTAAAAAATATAAAATATTTGGATTTGACATACAATTATTAAAATAATATGAAGTTAAAAAAAAATGTATTCTAATAAAATGGCATTATATACAATGCGTACAAGCTGAACAGTGTTTGGTACAATTATAACATAATTAATTTTTTGTTATCAAACACCCTTAAAGACATGGCGCTACTTTCACCCCGTCGCGTCGTTACCAACTTTACTAGGCAAATGCCAGTTTGTGTGCCAGTCAAAATATATGCAGTTAGAGGCGGTGACATTTTTCAAAAGTTGATTTCGAAAGCGCTCAGATAACCGTGAACATATTATATAGGCTGTTCACAGTAGAGTGTGCACTTTTAAGGCCCTAGTTACTTTTTCCTTTCAGCTATTTTTTTTTTTTGTCCTTTAACCACCTTTTCAAATAAATATTGCCATGTTAGTAATGAACACAGTGTGTGTATTCCACCACACTCGGATTGTTAACGTCTGAGGCTAGAATAAATGACATTTACTAGCTGTTGTTTCGAATGAGAGGGCTTTGAAAAGTGCTCACTTTATCGTGGATAGCCTATGCCTGGAGTGTTGTAATGGAGGTTCTCTTCGGTGACGGGAGAAGCGGCTTCGCGCCGGAAGAGTCGAGGAGCAGAGCAGCCCGTGGTTCGGGGGAGGGGGGTCGTCGTCGGCGCGCCTACCGCAGTCGTCAGTTGCGGCCGTCAGACGCCGGGGGCGGCGAGAGCTGCCTCGGCACCAGGTGGTAGGGGCTGTAGCGGNCGGCCGAGAAGAGGCTGTTGTTGTTCTCGGCGTCCAGCTCCGAGTAGAGGCGCAGGGGAGACCGCAGGAAGTGCTGGTCCAGGAACATGGCATCCATCGGGTCTCTGCAACGCGAAACGTAGACAAACACCACGTCAAGCTAGTCCATTCATTGTTCAAGCTATTCCTCTTACTAATTATAGAAAATAACACCCAAGGAACAACACACCACAATCCACCGCGCTCGCATTAATAACATCTTAAATAAGAACTATTTCTTACTAGGTGTTGCCAACACACCTATTTTCTCCCGTTTTTTTTTCACGTCAATTTTAAATGACACATTATAATTTTATGTTAACCAAACACGTCATGCTGCACATATGGTGAACTTTTCAAAGGTTTCATCCAGAAAGTGTGAAGATAGAGCGAATGTGTATATAGGTTGTTTACGGACAAGTGAGCACTTTCCGAACAAACCTTTAAAAAAAAAAATCTCACCCCACATTGCCACCCTACACATACTACATCGCACACTGGAATGCAGGCTCTTAGCACTTCTAGTGCCGCCAAAGTAGAAATACTACGTTACGTGAATTTAAATTAATGAGCTTCCCGTAACATCACACTTAAGGCGCCCGTCTACCTGGAACTTTTTCCCACGTTTAGGCCGAGAAGCGCGGGAGCGATAAGGGCGGCACTGCTACGCGCATCAAGTACGCCATCGCCGCTAAGCGCAAGGCTCTGAACTGGCGTGCAGTGTTCTCGTCGTGCTGCGTGTACCTATGGGACTTTCAGCGGTGACCATATTATTTTATTAGTGGGAAGTCTTTAGGAAGGTTCAGTGCAGGCCCCTATAGTATTTTTGTGTGTATTTGATGCGTGCATTTTGAGCTACAGCGCATTGAAAAGGTCGTTTTTAGCGGATTTGGAGTACTCTGAATTGATGTTTCTAACGTACGTGATATTTTGAAAGTACTTAANGAAAGGTCGTTTTTAGCGGATTTGGAGTACTCTGAATTGATGTTTCTAACGTACGTGATATTTTGAAAGTACTTAAAAGCTCTCGCCTGAAGTGTGTGTTCTTTTCGTAGATCAGCACGTTGGACGCACGCTTAATAGTTTCGTTGAAAAACGTGTATTTCGAACACTCTGCAACGCAGTTCAAGCGCAAGGTAGACGGGCGCTTTAAAAAAAAAATATCGTAGTAAGAATTATATATATTGTTAAAATAGGGGCAGCCATCTGATGGATTGTATAGGTACCATCTAAATATTGTTAACTTAGATAGTAATGTAAACAAAAGCTGATTGTGGTATTCTTGTTTGTGATTGGTTGCTAGAGCAGAACGCTGTTCCTACTACGATAGAGTTGGTGCCTACAACAGAACAACATCAACCATATTTGTATTTCCACGAAATTCAAAATAGCGATAACACAACAGAATGTTCGGTTTGTTAACACTGAACACTTCTGCAATCGCNTATTTCCACGAAATTCAAAATAGCGATAACACAACAGAATGTTCGGTTTGTTAACACTGAACACTTCTGCAATCGCTTTCGAAGGTAGCAGCAACATTCAACACTGATTACTGTGGGAACGATGCAAATATTGTTGAAGTTGTTTTGTTTGAGGTACTATATGTTTTGTAGTGGGAACGCAGTGATCTGCGGCAGCAGCCGTATGTGCAGCGGCAAATACAACCACAGGCAGGAGTACCAGAAACAGTTTAGCCTGCAGGTCATTGAACTCGCGAATTTTTCAGGTCTCTAGTAATAATCAGTATTGTCCTTATTATTATTATACAACCTTATTACTGTTAGAAGGCTAAATAAGACAAAAATGTTACAACATTAAAAATAAGGCATTTATGTATGTATGTGTGTGTGTGTTGAAATTAACTATGTTACACGGCTAAAATGGATTTCTTTTAATACCAATGTATTCCATTTGCAAACGACTACAACCAGACGAATGCGCTGTACAATTACTTACGTACTATTGCTTTTAGACAAACTTTTCTAGAAATAAACGTTTTGTAACAAGAATATAAGTTATACACAACAAGAATATATCACTTAATACCACAAAAAAAAATAGCTGAAGGGATTCAGCCATCTGAAAGCAGACATAACTAGAGACCTGAATAAAATACGTGAGTTCAATGACCTGCAGGCTAGACTCTATAGTCTTATGTACAGATATGCCGATATCAACTGCACATTGGTTGTCCGCCGTCACAGCGGAAGGCGAAGATTGGGCCAGCCTTCTCCAGAAGGTGTCTACCACCGCGTGGACCAATGGTCGACATTTTACTAACACGCGTGTTTTGAATTCTAGCGTGTCCCGAAATGAATCCGCGAATTTTTTCAGGTCTCTAGACATAACATGTGCATACGTCAATTCTGTTCTCCGTTTAGGGGTAACGAGACTTTCAGACTACCCTGCATTAAACTTAAAATTACAAGCGCGGTGTATACCGCCAGCCTGCTGAGGTGACCTCACAGATATGAACCATGGGGTCGATACGAATATAACGCCACATTACTACGTTCTTTTCATATACGAACATATACCGCTTGAGGTTGTTATTAGGGTGTCCGCCATTTTGTCTGTCGCAGCTCAGTGGGTATAGCTGAAATTTAGAACACATTCTATTAGTAGGGCCAGTGATTTTTCGCGTAAAAATCGGAGCACACAGTAGACTTCAATACTATATACACACCTCAGCTGTTGTTACACCCATACCCTACTCATGGGTAGGGGCAGTGATATTTCGAGACAAGATACACTTCTCTGATTAGCTAAAAAAATTTTCTGGCCCGTGTTAACCGATTGCGCACGAATCACGAAGGTTCAGTGTCGTAGTTACTTAGTCCCGAGTGGCTTGGTCGAAGACGGACACGTCACCAGCAGCCAATGGAGGTATAACAGCAGCTGAGGTGTGTATATAGTATTGAAGTCTACTGTGTGCTCCGATTTTTACGCGAAAAATCACTGACCCTACATATAACTGTAACCGAACATACAGCCTACAGCTCATTGGTCGTGACAACGGAAAAAAAGCGCCGTGTAGACTCAAGTACAGCATGCATCATAAAAATTATTTGTTCGCAGTGCCTGAAACCGTAAATTAAAATGGGTCCGAAAGGGTTTAAGTGCTCTTCGCCGCCGGGCCAGTCCAGTCGTAATGCCGCGGGGTCTTTACGGCGGGAGGTTTCGGACCACGCGGCTAATCCCACTTCACCCAGACGTACCCCACGGCCTTCTCATTTCGCATTCCGCTGGCGGTGCTCTCGCGCGCGGAAGGAAACAAGAGGGAACGCCACCGCGCGGGGTGATCCCTCGCTAGGAAGAAACGCAAAGACTTAGCGGGCGGGAGTTTGCGGTCTTCACCCCCCCACA
>NQII01000519.1:111806-126179 GCA_002778355.1 Clitarchus hookeri | reverse complement strand
TGCCCGAATAGCAAAGCAGGAACTGGTACAGAGGACGTCGAGAATCCGACGACACCCGTTCGTTCGTCTGTGGCGAAGGAGGGTGGGGGGAGGGGGGGCACGACAGAAACCCCCTTTCGAATGTGGACTCGCCCACTCAACATTTTCAGTTCCGCTTTAACATTTTCAGTCAAACGTCAGAATACCGCAGCCATTAAATAAATCATTGGGCAGGCCAAATCTCATACTTATAAAACAAGAAAAGATGTTATTGATAAACAGGCGAATAAATAATTTGCCTAATTCCTTAATAAAACTTAACATAATTTTTTTATATTAAAATATGATATACTAATTAAATCGTTATTTAATATAATAAAAAAATTATTAAATAATTTTAATAAATAATTAAATTTAAAAATCAAATATTATAAAAAACAAATTATAAAATACTAACAAATAAAAGCCGTTATAAAGGAATTTTTTTTTCTGTTCAGAACTGCACCGATATCGTTACGAGGCTTTGTCACACATCGGAAGCAATGAAATTTTGGTCCGTGCTTTATCTTACTGGCATCAGCGGTTCACGAGACCACGGAATATAGGCATCAACAGCGAATGGTGTGTCTCACAAGTAGGGGAGCTTCCTCATTGGACGGTAAGTTATACTGTGTACAGTTATGACCATTAAGCCAACTCGATACGCAGCGTCCCATATAAAGGGCACTGTGACCGAAAAGGTTAAAGGGCCCGCCTGCTTGGAGATTTTTTTTTCGGATAAATCATTATCATCGGCTTTCAAGACCTCCCGGTTAAGACCCCCCCAAATCTCTTCACTCACTCTTTTAGACCACGGTTTGTTACGCGCGCTCCGGAACGCTTTCGACCAATAGAGAAATTGCAAAAGCAAGAAGAACCTAACACCGTGGCACCTGCTCTGGAGTTAAATTGTACCAAAAAACCAATGAATAGAGACAGGAAAAATTCGCGAGTTCAACGATCTGCAGGCTAGACTCTACAGTCTTATGCACAAATATGCCGATATTAAATGCACATTGGTTGTCTGANCGACCAATAGAGAAATTGCAAAAGCAAGAAGAACCTAACACCGTGGCACCTGCTCTGGAGTTAAATTGTACCAAAAACCAATGAATAGAGACAGGAAAAATTCGCGAGTTCAACGATCTGCAGGCTAGACTCTACAGTCTTATGCACAAATATGCCGATATTAAATGCACATTGGTTGTCTGCTGTCACAATGGAAGGCGGCGATTGGACCAGCGTTCTCTAGAAGGTGTCAAAAATCGTGTGCACCAATAGCTAAAGTCATATCAGCACACGTGTTTTTAATTATAGCATGTCTCAAAATTAGTTAGCGAATTTTTCAGGTCTCTACCAATGAACAACTAACTCAGGCTCGAATGGACATAATATTGTGGAGTCTAGCTTGCTGCCGAATGAATCCCTGAAAAATTCCTGAGTCTCTAACCATTATTAAGCATCAATAAATGCACTAAAAAACCCTGTCGCTATCCTAATCGTCACAAAAAGTACAAACAAACTCTCGAACTGTATTTTCAAACGAAGGCAATCAAAAAAGTGGCTGAACAAATAAATTTCTAATTTCCTTTGGCCCAACAGAGAGGTTACGAGTCTCTAGCCATCGCTAACTGTGGAACGAGGCACGTTCAACTTCTGTCAGACGGTATGCCGTAAATTTCGCGAATTCATTTGAGGTTTCATTTTCCACATTTTGCAAAGTAAAACATCAGTTAAAAATTTTGTAATATTTATCACGTCTGCGTAAAATGTTTCGCTAATTAATGGAGATATTAAAAATAGCACCCGTCAGCAAGTATTTTTTTGCGTGTGGAAATACGCGTAGAGTTAGCACTTCAGTGAATAGCAACGTGCTTTAAATCAACCAAATGCGTCTATAAATCATCATCAACTCCTTCCCCCCCAATTAAGAGAAAGCTGCTAGATACTTCGTTCGCTCGATACTTTTTTTTTCTTACTAATGATTTACGATGAATAACTGTGGATTTCACTTCTGGGATGTACCCGATTCGGCAGACGTCAACTGCAGAATTATCGACTTTTCACTCTGAGTTTAGAAAAAGGAAAGCGTTGAATTACTGAGACCATAACCATTTGTCATTTGACGGGATCAATCGCAATTTTAACATTTAAATACGAAATTTGCAATACAAACTCATATCATTCATTATTAATAAGTATCTTTGTTTCATAGTAGCATCAATGCGTTCATGATGTTAGCAAAATTTTTAAAAAACGCAGTAAAATTTCATGAACTTTGTTGTTCTAAAAATTTCTGGAAAATATCTTACATAAATTATATGACGTTTTAGTTATAATTTTAAATATTGAAGACACGATTATTATTATTATTTTTTTCCTTATTTACTGAACACTGTCTTCCAATCCCGAGGGAATAAATCTGATTTATAGTCAAACCCACAACCCAGCTACAAAACCAGACATCTCCTTAGCGTCATCTGCAACAACTATCCCATTAAGTACACATAGAGCTTTTGCCTCGTTGTCAAGAAGTACTTCGTCCTATCCACAACAGAAATTCGGAATAGTCACCAGTCGACACCCAGACGAGAATTCAGTATTTAGGTAAGTAGGTTGGGCTTAAAAACTCTTCTACAGCGAAGTCGTTAGAGGCGGAGCAAATTGCTCACAGAGTAGCGGGATCCGGGGAACGAATCGGCCACGGCCTGCAGTAAGGAACCATCCCACCATTTCAAGAAAACATTGAAAAATTAGAAATTATTATGGCCTGGAATCTAACCCGCATCTTCTATAATGGAGTACAGCGTGTTAACGTAGCTCGGTTCGAAATTTAAGGTGTTTCATCGCGATAGTTTTGGCATCAACCATTCATGTCAAAGATAAGAATGTGATGTTAAAGACATGGGTCTCATAAGGCACAGAGTATTCGCAGGTTTCGAAGAAAACTACCCTGGTCTCGAACGAATGCACTTCACTTCAAACACTGATAGTGGTATATAAATGGGATTATCTAGACCATTTTTATATTATTAATAGTTTAATTTAAATTTCAAACAAAATAATTGTTTCGGTATTCAAAAAAAAATTTATTGAAGTAAAACATACTAACTTAAAATTTAAAATTTAACAAAATTTTCGTAGCGATTTAAAAATAAAATATATGTACAACATAAATTTAAAAATTAGAAAATGTATCCCCTATGATTAATAAAAAAAAATTACATAATTCAACGTAAAATAAAAAATCAAACGTAAAACCATTAGGATACTCCAATTAAAATTTTTAAAAATTCCTCCTTTGATTAATTCAAAAAAAATTTATTACAACCTAAATTTAAAAATTTAAAGTAGCGAATTCAAAAATTAAATTTGAAAACATTTTTTAAATTTAAATTTAAAAAAAAACTTTTTTATATATTAGTACAATTTTTTAATTTAAGAGTATTTTATTTAATTATTAATAATATGAAGAAGCCTGGATTACCTCTTATTATAATACTATTGACTACGCTCCTTACAGTAAAGTCGGCCGCGATGTAGGAAAATCATTTCCATGTATTTAACGTCTTATTTAGTGTGTGACATTTAAATGTGTGAACAGCCGTTCTGTGACCGTCCACGATCGTCAACACGTTGGATATAAATGAAAATTATGGCCTGTTCTTTACTCAGTAAAGCACCAGTAAGGCCCGTAATTTTTCGCGAAAAAAAATCGGAGCACGCAGTAGACATCAATACTATATTTACACCTCATCTGTTATCACACCTCCATTGGCTGCTGGTGTCGTTTCCGCATTTGACCGAGCAACTCAGGATTCTGTAACTCCCACTTTGAACCTTCGTGATTCGTGTGCTAACAGTCGACACGAACCAGAACATTTTTCAGCCAGTAAAAAAAAAAGTTGGAAGACTCCAAAATGCCTTGAACAGTATCTTGTCTCGAAATCTTGTCGCGAAATACCATTGCCCCTAATCATCAATGCCCAGTACTTCGAGAGATTTCCTTCTGGCTATTATGACTTGTAAAATTTTCTACGCCTCTTTGACATGAATGGTTGATGCCAGAACTACTGCGCACGCAGCGCGTTGTTCATTGGCTGCAGGAAAATTCTGAACACGTCTACAGCACATACAAAAAAATTACGTGATTACAACACTTGAACTCCGAAATTAATGTGTGACCCAACGGGTTAACAATTTCACTATTACACTCGATAGAAGCTTGACTTAAATAAATACTGTCCATAGCAATNTGTGACCCAACGGGTTAACAATTTCACTATTACACTCGATAGAAGCTTGACTTAAATAAATACTGTCCATAGCAATGTTGATTTGACATACGTCGGAAGGATAGAGTAAATAAAGTAAATCCTAAACAGGGCTTTATAAAGTGCTCAGATAACCATGGCGTTGTAAAGACTAACGTTGAATTACTGGCAAGTGAAATCGACTTTCGATGCTTATCAGAGAGGAACTGGAGTGATTTGAATTTATATTGATATGTTTAAATTTCTACGCATTTCAGATTTACTGGATTGAAACAGTGTTACTAATTACTAGGTCCTTGTCAATATCAACTGTTACCTGCTACCAAAGGATACATAAAAGGCCGAAAGAAGAACCTGGAGGGTCTTTCTACGATGCTTATCTGAAGCACTCAATAAATTGTGAATCAGTTAAAATACTCAACACTATATACAACGCCAGGACAGTTTGTGCTTTTCTGCGAGGGATCACGATGGTTTTGTCACTATTAGTCAACAGAAAACAGCGTCTCATTTCAGTAGTATTTTCGATTATGTACTAGGGTGTTATGGTAGCTTTCTTACTATCAGCGACCGCAACAGTTCGCAAGTTCGTTTTGAGGGAACATTGCACATACACTGAATGAATAAAAACCTGCAAAATTAAGCCACCTGGTTTAGTGTGAAAATCGCTGCTCACTAGGGCAACAGCCACACGACAGTCTTACATGTCAGTAAACACATACATTTTTCTAGCCGCTACATATTTGCTACTTCTGCTGCGTGTTGCATGTTGCAAGTTAAAACACATCATGTAACGTCGCTACACTTGTGATTGCAGGCACGATTAAATCACAATCGTCAACCATAAACGTTGAATTCATAGAGGCATCGCAGGGTCAGCGTGAAAAAAAAAAAACTTGTTAATCGCCGAATATATGGCTCGATTATGGGTTCAGCATGAAGCTGGCATTAACAGGTGGATCACTGATGTCCTGTAAAGACATTTATGTTACAGGTTATTGCTGTAGCATTGCTGTTGTAGCATTTCTGCTGTCATTGTTATTATGACTTGGTGCATTAATTAGGTAAATAAATAAATGAAATGAAAAGGGAAACATGATGTTGTGACCAAGACTGTGTTTGAAGGTTTGATCATGATCATATATGTGACTTATTGCTGAGAGATATTGTGGTATTTTTAAGATGATATAAAAGGGAAATATTATGACTGTAACAAAACTATGATTGGTTGCCTGATTATGACTGTAATTGTGATCCACTGTTTGAGGTTTAACGGTGACAGATTGTAACTCGAGTTATTGATACTGCCACTGTTACCATAAAAATGACTAATGTACTGTAATTATATAAAAATTATAATATGAGAAAAATGGAGGGGATGTGTCACATCTGATAATTGTGACTAAGATAGAGTGTTATTAAGTGTAGTGGTGATGAAATTAATTGTAATTAGAGTTATTGGTTTTGCTATTATTACTGTTACTGTTATGATTTATATGATTGATGTATTGTAAGATGTTTGAGTGTATGAATGCATTTATGTGCAGGTATAGCGGTTGATGTATGGATACGAATGTACATGTAAACAAATAAGTTAATGGGTAAAAAGGACAGTGGTTTGGACAGGACAAATATAAGTTTAAAACAAAACTTAAAACACTAGAATGGAATCCTCGGAAGGCCGATAGGCTAAGTGAGGTAAAAAGTAGTAGTTGTTGTTGTCCTGTAAAGACCTATGATTCACATACCGATCACAGAGGTCCAGCAGAGTCCTAGGATTCATAGGTAAATAGGTGAGGTACAGTACAGAGCCAGGATTAATGGATGAGTCACATAGGTGCAGCATCAGCTTAGGCTAATTCATGGTTGGATTACAGAGGTTCAGCATTAACCTAGGATTCACAAGGGTATCACAGGGGTCAACATATAAATCACAGACTTCCAGCATTGATCTAGAATTGATGGGTGGATCACAGACGTCCAGTAAAACATTGAACTTCAAGATGCACAACATCTTCTGTTATTGCTCTATGGACGATCTGTTCAAGGCAAATGACAAAGCTGTTATGGCTGCCAAATTCTGTACATCGCAAGAAATTCGATTTAAATAATTTAGTTAGTACATTATACTTCATATGTCTTGGACATGTAATTAAAAAAACTATAATTCACAAGTAGATTACAAAAATTTTACATGAACGTTATATTCGTGCAAGGAATCGCAGGGCTCCAGCAAAACATAGGTCAGTGGTCCTATCAAAGAGTTCCAGCATGAATATAGGATTCATAGGAGATCAGTATGAATCCAGCAATGAGAGAGATCAGCATGAACTTACTATTCACACAGAGTTTGCAAGTCCTGCGTGAATTCAGGATTCACGAGCTGGTTATAGGCGTCGAGCATGAAAATAGGTTTCATGTATTGATAACAGGAGGCTATCATAAGAATCATGAGAAAACTACAGGGGCCTATCAACTGCTCAGCACTCATGGGAGAATCACTGGAGTCGGAATGATCCTACGATTCACACATGGATTTCAGAGGCCCAGCACACTGGAGAGCAGAACGGATCCGGGATGGACATAGGATTCACCGGCGAATCACGTGGGTGTGGGCGGAGTTACCCGATCCGAACCTTCACGAACTTTTCCGAGAGGAGGGCAAAGACTGTCTGGAGGAACTACAGCCTNGGCGGAGTTACCCGATCCGAACCTTCACGAACTTTTCCGAGAGGAGGGCAAAGACTGTCTGGAGGAACTACAGCCTATGTGACGGACAGTTTGTCCGTCGTCCTAACTCGAACGACCATTGGGAATCAAGAAGTCGTCCACGGGAGGGGCGGTGGCTAAGGACCCGAATTGTTAAAGGGGGAGGATTCCANTGGCTAAGGACCCGAATTGTTAAAGGGGGAGGATTCCGAAGGTGGAGAGTGTCGAGGGGAGCATTTTTCTTCCAAGAAGAAAGGAAAAGAAAAAAAAAAAGGAACACCGGCAGGGCCAGCGGGCGATAGCGATAAAACGGACACTTACCGCGCGGCTATCAACAGTAATTACTTTGTGATTAGGCTGGGGCGCCTTTTGTTGGAGCCGCCTCACGACAATCAATTATCGAGGAGAGCGAGAGAGGAGAGGAGCGGATTTGATTTACAAAGCAGGCTGCCTCCACCCTCCCACAGACGGAGCTCTCGTGGAGGTGTGAGGGTGAGAAATCACATCGGTGTGCCGGCGCACTGATGTTCACGTGAGCCTCCTCGACAACCACCATCCCACACATCTGCTGTAATAGAGAGTAATAACAGGTTGGCCGCCTGTAGCAGCACTCGCGTGCGTCTGCTTGTGCGGGGGAGAGAGGGGGAGAGAGAGAGAGAGAGAGAGAGAGATCGCGGTCCAGACTTGGATGCGGTGTGGAGACTTCGCTCCGGCCGTCTTCTCCGTCATTCCAGAGCCCCGGCACGAATGCACATTTATCTGCTTAGTACTCTGCTTAACTATGTACTTCTTATTAAGGGGATCCTGCTCCCGGCATATTGAATTCTTGGTTTTTCTAGCTTATTTATGGTTTTTAAAAAATAAAACTCTGGAAGTACTCATATACCCAACCAGCTATTGACCTTACACACCAGTGCCAAACTTAAAATACTGAATTACGAACCTGTGCTCGTCACAATATTGATTTTGCGAAATTTTGGCTGAATTGAAATTGTGACATAATTATGAGTTCGTAGTTCCCTTGTTTTGTCTGTGCTGCAAAGTGATTCCGCCTGGTTGAAGTTATAATTTGCGCGTTAGAGGCGTCAAAACGCTTTATCTGTAAGGCCGACTCTTGCTCTGCCACCACTTACATCATCGCCTCTACGCGCAAGACGCTCGACTGGGGTGCAATCTCTCCGTCAGTGTGACTTCAAGCGCTGACCAAGTATTTGTATGGCTCTTTACTAAAGACAACTATGGTGTTTCTGTATACAAAAATCAGCTCAAACTGATTCTAAAAACACCCGTTTCAACCATTTCCACACATAAAAAATATAATCCTTGGAATTGAAATGAGAACTTGAAACTGGTATTTGGGCACAAAACGTTTCATAAAGGCTTTTCGTGTTCACGACACCCCTACAAAACATCCAACCGTTTTTTAATCACGTGTTTCTTACCAAGCCTCTGCGACATACTTCATGCGCCATGAAGGTATTTTCCGTAAAGTATTCAAAAAAAGATAAATTAAATTTTAATAGAATACAGACAATCAATTATAATTTATCTGTAATTAAAATAAAAAACTTTAAGAAAATATTTTGCAGAGTTACAAAATATATGCATTCTACTTTCATGTGCAGTATAAAAGGTGATTTTGTACCAGTGTTGGTAAAGTGAGTTTAGGCTATTCACGGTTAAGCGAGCACTTTTGGAAACCCTCTCATTTGGAATAATAGTCAATAAATATATTTTATTTTAGTCTTAGACGTTAACTTCCGAAAACGGTGTAATAGTTACACTGTGTGCATTACTTACATAGCAATATTAATTTAAAAAGAAGGTTAAAGGATAAAAAAAATGGCTGAAAGGAAAAAGTAATTGGGTCCTCAAAAGTGATCACCGTAAACAGCCTAAAGTAGTTCGTAATGACTTTTTCATGTAGTACAGTCAGACACTGTACTCTAGTGGAGCCCTTAAGGCTGTTTGAGAGTCAGAAATTGTATTCTGATTTTGAAGACAATACGTGGTTTCGTGCCGTAATATCGACAGTAAATGTATAACAACACTTAGTTATTTAAAAAAAAAATTATCGTTCATCGTGCTTTTTAAAAATAACGAAATTTTACCTTGAAATCTTGATTCGTATACACATTTCAAAAAAGTTACTGTATTCTAAGGCTTCCGCCTGCTTGGTGCTTGAACTGCACTGCAGAGGGTTTCAAATACACGTTTCCCCACTTGACTGCTAAACGCGAATCCAATGTGCTGATCCAAGAAAGGCACACACACTTCAGATGTCATGTGCGTTGGAAACACCATTTCAGAGTACATACTCCAAAGCGGCTTTCTTGAGCGCCGTATCTCAATATATATGCACCTTAACACAAGATTTTATTTTAACCTAAATGTTTATTGAATTCACAGGAATGGCATATTGCAATTTCTGTTGAAATCTGACACTTGATCTCCTTGCAGTAAGGGCTATTTGACAGTAAATTTCATCTCTAATGATAATTTAAAATACGTACGAAGCACAGAACAGATTTCCAAGAAATTTTCTTCCTTGCATTCTAACAACGCGAGAAATTATTCTGAGCTGAAATTTTGTTCAATTTTAAGACTCGTGCTAAAAAAAATTATACAATTAAAAAATTCCTTTATCTCGTGTTGTTCTGTTTCTTGAAAAAGTCATTTTTCTCCATTGTCATATTTTTCTTATTTAATATTTTGCTATAAACGAAAAATCATGTATAGTGCAAAAAATTCTAGCAAAACATTTCAGGCACTTAAAGTGTGAGGTCTTCCCGAAGTGTCAAATAGACCTCCCGAAGAGCCAAAGGATTTTGATACAAATTTTAAAACTCCTCTTTTTGCCAGTCGTACGAGACGCGCCACGTTGATTCACTTTGGTCTACGTGCTTTGTCGCCTCTACGTGCGAGGCATTGGCATGCAATCTTTTAGTAAGAAAAGCGTATCTATAAGACTTTTACTTACAGATTTATCATTGTATGGCACCGTAAATGTATGCTGCACTTCCGTGAGTAGCTTAAAAGATGTCTGTCCAACATTGTTGTTATACTTGAAAAAGTGGTAAAAAACAAACGTTTCAGCTATTTCCATTATTACAAATCTACCGGATGTATGCGAGATGAGAAAACGAAACAGACATCTGAAATTTCTTAAGTGGCATTTCTAAGTATTCATGTCTAGGTGTATAGTAGTATAAAAAGGAAATGGCTTCACTCACTGACTCGTCAGTACACAGCCCGAACCGCTGTACCCAAAAACATGAAATTGCAATGACGTCTTCCACTTGGTGTGTTGGCACCAACTAAGAAAGGTTTTTTTGAATATCGGCCGTTAAAAAAGAGAAAAGGTTCAAAATGTGTTTTTACGTAATCTTTAGTATTTCTTACATCTGTTGGCATATCTTGGTAATATTTGCTTCAGAATTATATACAATGTCTATACAAAATCCTAAACAATAATTTCGCGGATTTACCAACTATCCCCCNCCCCCCTTCTTTTGACACCTTTCAGAATCCAACTTTTATACGGAGTTGAAAAGGGAAAAATCTGTTTTCATGGAATCCTCAATATCTCGCCAACCTGATAAGAGAGTGAAGTAGTTTTTACGTCTTAATATTTATGATTTATGTAGAAACGGCCTAAAATTAATTTCATGATTTTTGGTAATTCAGCGCTTAAGGGGCTGGTTTTTCGGGATTGTAAGTATATTTTAAACCCGACGAGATACTGCGGTGCTTTTGGCTTCAAAATACTGCATAATAAAATACACAAAAACAAATTCTGTTTTCGAGATATAACGCTTAAATTACGATGTTCGATCGGGGCGGGGGAAGAGAGGAAGAACAAACAGCGGGTGGAAACCGTAGCTACGTTCGAAATCTGTGCTTATGCAATTCGTATCTGACGCACGATAATTCTAAAGTATTACAAATCCAAATTCCAGATGGGCGCAGTTGAAATGAATTGAATAATTTCAGTCTGCAACACACAACATTTCTAGCAGGCAAAGCCGAGGAGAAAAAAATTACGCTTTCATTATTTTCAAAACGGCCAAGTCCAAGAATTTAAATTGAGGACGGGTGAAGCCGTGACTACAGCTAGTCACTTATAGTTAAGGGAAGTGATATTTTGCGAAAAGATTTCGAGACAAGATACAGTCCAAAGCACTGTAGGGTCATCCAGCTTCTTTGATTGGCTAAAAAAATGTTCTGGCTCGTGATAACCGTTTGCGCACGAACTATGAAAGTTCAGTGTCGGAGTTACTTAGTCCTGAGTGGCTTGGTCCAAGTCGGACACGGCACCAGCAGCCAATGGAGGTATAACAACAGCTGAGGCGTGTATATAGTATTGAAGTCTACTGCGTGCTCCGATTTTTACGCGAAAAGTCACTGGCCCTACCTATAGCCTTTTTCCTGTTACCGCAAATGTCTTCGCTCTCGGTGGTATGTCGGAATACGTACTCAAAACTATTGAGTGTTTTTGAGACTTTTGTTTCTAAGCTCGAGTTGGCGGGTCCGCCTTAGGTGTCTGGTGTGTTCCTCAGGGAGCAAAGAAGGAGAACCGGTGTTCTATCTCCGGCCTCGAGAGGTTATTCTTCTATTACAACAGCGATACCGTGGGTTATGAGAAATGTTGCGGTCAGCACTGCTTTCAACGCTCGGATTTAAGTGCCCGATGTATGCCAAGGTTATGAAATTCCGAGAAATCTTTTTAATGAACCAGCTTGATGATTGCTGAAACGATGACCTTGTGGTGGAGACGCGAGAATTCTGATGGCGATGAAAATGGGCAAAAAGCCACTAGACGTTTTCAAACTTTTGGTGGAGTGCAGTTATCGTCAGTTGGGAGGTATTTGCCCCTTTTTAATCAGCGTTTCTCGACCACTGGGACAAACTGTGCGTATTCCTCTCGTTAAATATAAAAATAACCCGGAGATGGTTGTGGCATTTATTATTATCACTTTTGTGATACTAATGCGCAATGTTATAGTCCATTCAGGGTTACTTCCAACTTTGGTGAATCCATGCTGAAGTTCTACTTTCAGGATATTCCTCCGCCTCATACATACAAAGCTTAACCATGTTTAGAAAATTTCACCAAAGGGACAACGTGCCGCATTCGTGCGCACACGGTTTGATAATATTTTGCACAAGAATCTTTCTTACTAGGTATTGGGTGAAATTGGCGTGAAAGTGGCGTGAACTGGGTGAAATTGCGTGTTATTTTGGAAGCGCATCTCCTGGAGAGAACTTTCAAGTCTTCTGTGCGTCATGTTGCAGTGATGTCATAATGAAACGCCCTATGCTTTCTCGTCACGTTCTTTTGACCTTTTGCACAATTTCCTCAAACGGAGTTACGAGGTTTAAGAAGCAAGCCAACGATATGCGTTGTTTCATAATATATTTAATTTATCTTAATAAACATTTTATAATCATGTTTATAACCACGCATGTAAAGCTCCTTCCTACCGCGCCAGTGGAAAAATCGTGCGAGATTTATTATTATTTTTTTTTAATTAACTGTTGAGTTTTATTTTTATTTTCATGCCAAAATATAGTAAAAGTTCAATTTGATCAAATAAGGTACGTTCATGTTAACAGAAGTTTAAAATACTTGTGATACGTGATATGTTTAGAAAACAACCAAACATGTTCTATGTGAAATTGTTTTGCAAAGGTTTGATTCAAAAAGAGTGAATATTCCACTGGCTGTATACACATTTTCGCAAATTTCTTGTCCCAAATCAATGACCGGGTGCTACCATTTGGGAGATTCGTTAAAATTAAATTTGTGGGTAACTTTTTTTTTCCCCCAGACTGTACGCCGCTTGTCGAGCGTCAAAGATGGTTTTGACTGGGTTTGCTATTTTATTCTCGAAGATTCTTTTGATGTGGAGTAAACCACACTTGTACCTTTTTAAGAGTTCGGAATGGCCCATTGTAAGAAAACTGCAAAACGAGTCTTTGCTATTCTGTTTACTGGTCTTAACCGATGGTTTATTTAAATAATTCTTTCATGGAATACCATAATTGTTAGTCTGGAGGAATGCAGTGAAATTAAGAGTTTTTGAGGGAAATAAAAACTTCTGAGTGATTGCTGATTATGGAGTTGTAAATTATTGAAATAATTGTTGTAATAATTTTTAGTATAGTCTTGGCATGGTTAAACTAAACAGAAAGATAAAAAAAATTGTTATAAATGATTTAGTTAAAGGCTGAATAGTAGTACTACCGTACAATGTTTGAAAGTAGCATGCTACTAATTCGATATGTTGTATTTATGAACTGGTTTCAGAGAGAAATTCATTGTATGAGTAGTAAAAACTGTGCGTTTCGAGAGCACTATGCTAATTATTGAGATGTGTCGATGGCATGGAGAAATGGAATGGTGTAAACTTATGGGAAGATAGTGGATGTTTCGAATGCTCTATTTAACAGCCGGCAAGAAAGGGCGGTATATCTAATCCGCGATACTTGCGAAGAGAAAAACTCAAGAAACTATTTTTATGTTTATTTTATATCCTCACCATGTCAAGTTCACGACCAAGCCTCTGAAGCCACGTGGTTTAAATGGGGGGAACAAAGTTGCAGAAACTCCTCAATACATCAGTTTTAAAGATAACCGTTTCAAACAAAAAGTATTCTTGGTAAAATTTCTTAAGTAATACTGGCACGTTGACAAATGTTGCCAACTTTTATATTTAATATATGTTTCTTAATTTCATCATTAAAATTAAAATTTTACGAAATTTTTTTTAAATATTACCTAGCGTGGCGGTGTTCTCTGAGAAAATACGCTGGACATATTTTTTGCTTGAAACAATAATAGTTAAAATCGCTGCTTTAAGAAGACATTTCTTTAACATTGATTCCCTATTAAAATTTTGTGGCTGCAGACTTGGCAGACCTCTCTGGTTGTCGTATGGGGCTTACTGTAAGCAAGTGAGTCTATTCACATTTCAAAAAAACTATGCAATATTTTACTATAAATATTTTTTTTAGAACAGAAATGAAAGTAGATAATTTGTCCCCCCACTTATAAATTCGATAATTGACATACAAATGTGATCTTTGAAAGGTGTTGAAATCAGCAAATATCGCTGTAAGCAGCCCTCTTTTTACGATATTTATTCTTCTGTAAAACAAGTGCTTCAAAATACGGCGACACTGTTGTTTCTCTTCTGAACATATTGCTGCATTGAAACCCTACAGTCACGGCTTAAAATTCTGAGGAAACAGAATATGCTGTTTTCCATCCCCGTCGCAAAGCTTCCTCACGGCCGGAGATGACCTTGGGGCGTTTAAAAAATATTTCACCAAAGAGGCCATTTAAGGCTGGAATTTTTTCGACATATCA
>NQII01000519.1:46487-91794 GCA_002778355.1 Clitarchus hookeri | reverse complement strand
ACACGGCGGCACTTGGAAGGTGCTTCCCGAACACTAATCTTGGGCTTTTTCTTCTCTTTTCTAATAACTCTCATATTTATTAATTTTTTTTTAAATTTCTTCTTCTATTTTCTTCGCTTGTGTTTCGTTGGGTAGCTCCATACCTAAACCATTGTTTCCATCCTTCCACATATTGTCTCTATGGCGATGGCTGTTGTGCGCGACTAGTGTGTTCTGTCGGGGGGCGGTTGTTCGCTCCAAAATTATGAATTAGACCTTTAAATGCGGAAAATCGTGTGAAACTGTGCAGTGCCGGGACTAACGAAGATCTGGAAATGGAAGTGGCGGGATCCTACAAGAAAGAAATAAGAAAATCATCATCAAAACTTTGAGCTGCTTGGCCGATGTGGTCGGGCAGATAAGATACAAATTTCAGCAGTTTCGGTGAGTGAATGAACCAAAAACGATCATTATATTATTTATAATAGCTTAACTAATTAGCCAACATCACGAAATGTGAATATAAAGTGANAGCTTAACTAATTAGCCAACATCACGAAATGTGAATATAAAGTGAAATTTTAATATTCTAAATCTTGCCGAGAAAATGTAAACATTGTACTAGAATGACTCACGATAAGATTAAAATCAGGAAATTGGTAGGTCAAAATTGTCAACCAAGCTATGAACAGCTTACTTTATTGCCTGTATCATGTGATGTGAATGTAATGATGAATTTTATCAAAATAAACTTACCGAGAAAAAGTAAACAATGTGTTAGGTTGTCTTACGATAAAATTAAAATCAGAAAATTGGTATGTTTTAAATGAGAATTTGACAATGAATGTTGAGAAGCATAAGCTCAGTAAGGCGAGAACCTAAAATTTTATTAATTTTATGCGTTTTTCTAACAAATTAACGCATTTCAAGAGAATTGTCTGGTGTGCTGGCCATGGATAGCCGAAGACAGTGATAAACTTTATTACATAAAGATGACATATGGTAATTGTAAATTGTGATCTTAGCATAGAGTTGTCACAGTATTAGAACCTAGAATTAAAAATTATGGGCACAAGGTTTTATTTTAGAAAATAACATACACAGGATTTTGAGTGCTTTACGATAAAATTAAAATCTAGAATTTGACAAAGGTTATGTATAATAGGGCTTATAAATCTGATAAAGTACAGGACTAACAAGGTGAGAACCTAAAAATTTGAAGATATAATGGACTTTTAAAAAACAAAAGGTGTATGTGTGAAGTAAGGCCTGGTGTACCGTACCACCCATGTGTAAATATGATAGTGATAATGTTTAAAACATTAAGATGGTGCATGGTAATGGTTAGTAGACATCTGAATACAGTATTAGAACAGTATTAGAACTTGTAAATCTAAAAATCATGGACTTCAAGTTGTTGTTTTAGAAAATAACATATACAGCATTTTGACTATCTCACAACAATACTAAAATATTGAAATTGATAATGATAACGGATAGATGAGCTCTTGAATGTTATAAGGTACAGGACTAATAAGGTAAGAACCCAAAAATTTTGATGGTATAATGGTTATTTATAAAATTATAGGTGTATGTGTGAAATAAGGCTATGGGTAGCCGAAGATAACAATAAAGTTTAAAACATAAAGATGGTGCATGGTAATGGTTCATGGATATCATAACATAGTGTCGGTACAGTATTCGAACTGGGAAATTTAAAATTATGGAGTAAAGGCTTTTGTTTTAGAAAATGACATTCACAGGATTTTGATTTTCTCACGATAAAATTAAAATTCTAAAATTGATAATGTTAATTGATAAATGGGCTTTTGAATTATATAAGGTAAAGGACTAACAAGGTGAGAACCTAAACATTTTGATGATATAATTGATTTTTAGAAAATTATAGGTGTATGTGTGTAGTCAGGTTTGGTGTGCTGACCATGTGTGGTCAAAGATAACAACAATGTTCAAGACATGAAAATGTTGTAGTAATTAAATAGTGATCTGAACATGGTCTTGGTATAGTACTAGTACTTATTAAAAAGCATGGAGTTAAGGTTTGCTTTATAATATAACATACACAGGATTTTTATTATTTTTACGATAAAACCATAATCTTGAAACTGACAATGTTTAAGGAATTTTTGGCTAATGAATGTAAATAGGTATAAATAACTAGGTGAGAATTTACAACATTGATGGGAAATGGACTTTCAACAAGTTGAGGTGAAGTAAGGAAAATGTATGGTTTTGTTTATGAATTGCAGAGGACAACGATAATAATCGTGATATTGTATGGTATGTTGTATGGCTGAGTGATGTCTCGGAACTAGGTAAACATAGTAAGAGAACAAGAAATTGTGGATCGAAGTTGAGACTCTGTTTCTTGTTATGCATGTTAATCCAATTTTAATGATTAAATAATGTATATTACTGTAAAATTAATGGTAATAAGAGGTACTTGAATGTCGGAGTAGTCAGGGCTTAAGTAGATTGAAAGAAACGATAAACACTTGGAGTACCAACCATGTATGCCATGTGATATTAAAGATATTAGTGAGCAGTGGTAAAATTATGGTATTGATATGATTTTGTGGACACTATCAAGTTATAGCACAGAAGTATCAAGGCCCACAGGATGAATCAATGATATTGGATGTAGTTATAATGTTACTGGAATTCTATGGTAAAAAATACTGAATGCCGCACCACCTGCTGCTTATCGCTCTGACTGTCTCTGCGAACTGACGCGGCCAGGGGTCCAATCTCCCCGGCTTCGGTAATGGCTGCACTCTTGTCCTCTCTCGGCTCGTGATTCTATGTGACTGGTTGATGTAACTGATTCTCTCGGCGTGGTGATAAAAACTGACCGAATGACTCTCTGTGCAGTGATAAAAACTGAATCCCTCTTCTCTTATAAATTCGCTTATATCCACTCTTGACTCCCTCCCTAAGTTCTTACACGTGTCTCCCTTTTGGGGGAGGGAGGTGGGAGGAGGGCGCAGTACAAAGAATACTTCATACACACGCCATGGTTTGTATTTACTTTGTGGCTGCCTCGCGGCCTGTTAGCAGCTGTGACTCCCGTCCACAGTCCGTCCTTTCCGCCCTGCGGTCTCCTTCTCTGGTAGCCCAGCTGTCGTCACTCAAGGATGCGCGTACCCATGATTAACAGGCGTGCCATTCATGCAAACAGGGCCTAACATTCTGGGTTCTGGGATTACAAAACAAGGTGGCTATTCACATGGTACATTATCTTACAAATATTTCACAGGCCTCATACACTGGGAACAAAAACTAACTTCTTTCTAAGTATATTGGGACGTTTTTAACACTTCATCTACAAGTCCATGGCATTAGGGGTTGGCACAAATAACTGACGGACTTTTCCTGGGTTCTATTTCTGCCGTGCACTGCATGTTACAGCACAGTGTAACTCCTGGCTACATATGTTAACTCGCAAAAATAAAATACACAGGGCGATACTCATCTCGGACATCCTTACCTTACAAACAAACCTACTAACAGGGTTACACATTTTTACATTGTTACACAATCATACAACATGCCCTAAATTGATTTTTCCAGATATCCAGAACACTTAAGTGTTCTTCTGTGCTTCCGTCTCCTTCTTAGGCGGAGACTTTCTTGATATATGTAAACAAGTAAGATGGCGTATGGTCGGTATACTGCACGGCTGACAGCCTTTACGTTTTTGTGACATGGTTTTTATATTTACGCCGGCGCGTAGGCCATAAGAATTAAAAACCCTCTTATCTATTAGGCTGGGAAACTCTGTCCTGGCTAATGTCTGGCACACTCTGCGGGTTTTACAAATGGACTTCCGATAGGCGGAAGCAAACACACAAAGCAAACTGACTTATGGTATGTTTTACTGCTACGACAGCTCACAGACCATGTAAGAACAAAAAATAAGACCCTTATCTTATCCTGCCTCTGATGCTTCTCTGAGCGGGCAAATGTCAACACACAACACTCTCAGTAAAAAAACTTTTAATACATTTTAACCTGGTACCCGGCTGATGGCCTACATTGGTGCCTTACCTTGACAGGTTAATTAAATAAAATGACACTCAGTCACACTTAAGCATGGCATCTGCACGCCTTTCGGCTGATGGCCAATCTACACAGGTGAAATTGTAAACACTGTGTCGCACTTAGGTTTCGGCGCACTTAGGTTGGCAGGTCGGGTATCCTGCCCTAGTTTTCTCAGTGGGGGACATGGGTTCACACTTACCTACAGAGTCTGTTTTCACTGGATGAGGTGGCTTCTTGCCGCCCTTACTGTGGTCCTGGACAGCTTTTGGAGGGAGGAGGGGGGAAGGCTGCTTTTCCTTCCTGTCATGCTGGTGTGCTCTCCGGACGGCTGCAGGACCTCGTCCTTGGTTTGGCTGCGGTCTCCCAGGTTTGATTCTTGGTCAGTGTACTCTCTTCATTGCTTCGCTTCTCGCCTACTGTATGTTCTTCGTCCGCTTTCTTCTCGCGTGTCTCCTTTACTTCCGTCTTCGCTTTCTCCTGTCTGGTACCTTTCGCTTGTTACTTCTCGCTTCTCGCCCATTCTCCTTCACACTCATCTTCCCGTGCACGTATAATTTTCTGGCCCAGTGTTTCTTATCGGCTGGTGGCGCATGACTGAGTGTTTTGTCACCCGGCTCTCCATACTTCGTTATTGCCTGGCGTAGCAGCTAGGGTGTATTAACTGAGATAGCGCATGCGGCGTTGGGGGGCATTGCGGCGTTTATTGCTTTTGCCTGCTATCTTCCCTTTATGGTTCACCCTCCGGTGACCTAGTAACCCACTGCAGGTTTCTACTTTTCCTTTTTCCCGTTGCTAAGTATTTGTGACCCGGTAAGCGCGTCTCACCAGCGCTCTGCTTCTCCTGCCTGGCTGCATGGTTATTCACCCGTCCGCCTGACATATTCTCGTCATTGACATTGTCCCCTGTCCAGGGCGCTCATAACCTAATTTTCTTATCGGCCGGCGTGGTATTTCACCCCTGACCGCCTGACCTACTTCTCACGTCATTTCCCACCATCCAGTGGAATACACCTCTCATTTTCTACCATTCCCGCTCCTTGCTACTTTCTGCCCGCTCTATCGTTCTCCCTTCACTACTCTCGTTCGCACTCGCTCTCTCTTGTCCCTTGTAGCCTCTCGCCATTCTTACCCCTTTCACTATCGTCCATCATCCAATGGGCTTTGGCCTACTTCTTCACTAACTCTCGTTCTCGCTTCTATGCTTGTTGGCTAATGTTGAGCCCCATAGGGTTTTAGGCTCCCTAAAGCCAGTTTTTGCCTGACTGGCTCAGTAAGGACGTGACCCCTTCTCTTAGGCATAGTCTGATTCTTAATTCAGTCTCTTCAGACTTATATATGCCCCACAATTGGTGCCAATTTAATTTGATGCTACTCCCCACCTGTGGGGTACTAAGTGGGTAGTAGGGTCCTCAGTTAATGTTAGAGGGCACCGACTATAAGGTGCCTTGAAGATTGAGCGTATATTAAACAATTATTTCATCATGTTTTGGGTTTTGCCATGTTTATTTGTCCGGGAATTTATTTATACATTCCCGGGAGTTTATACATACATTCCCGGCACCCTGTGCCGAGAATTTATGCAAACGTTTCTACCCTGCGAGTTCTTGGCCTGAAGGGCTGATTACAATGTTCTGGCTATGTTTCCAATACTGTGGGGGTATTAGGTGACAGGACATGTCCCTGAGCGACAGCGTTGTTACTTATCTGTACTTGTTGTGGGTTAGTTGTTCCAGCAGTGGATGATATCTGGTGATTTGGATGGCCGTGTTACAGGCCCTGTTTCGGCGGTGATAACTTGTGTTCTGGTGAGTTGGGTGGTCATGTTACCGGCCCTCAGACTGGTTATTGTTGGTGTACTGCACTCAGATGGCTTCCTCTCGACGTGGTGCTCCTCGTTTGAGCTCACCACTCACTCCTGTTAGCAGCATAGGATTGTAATGGACTGCTTCCCTACCATGTCCCGGCGAGGGACCCCTGGTGGGCCCTCGCCCTAACCTCTGTGTTCTTGGCATGGGGCTACACTGAATTAATCCCACTCACTCGACACGGCACCGTTTTTTGGAGCTCACCACTCAACTCCACGTTCTCGGTGCGTTATGGTGACTGACTTACTTGACTGACTGACTTGCGTCCCGGCATAGTCAAACTACTCGTCCAATGTAACTCAAGTAACAGTTTAACTGATTCTGCCAGGCCCAAAACCCGATGTCAGCTGACCGAATCATTCTCGGCACGGAGATATGACTGACTCCTTAATGGTGTGATTCTCCTGACTACCTGCGCATCCCGGTGTGGTGGTACAGAACGCAGTGCCACCTGCCTCTCATCGCTCTGACTGTCTCTGCGAACTGACACAGCCAGGGGTCCGATCTCCCCGGCCTCGGTAATGGCTGCACTCTTGTCCTCTCTCGGCTCGCGATTCTATCTGACTGGTTGACGTAACTGATTCTCTCGATGCGGTGATAAAAACTGACCGACTACTCTCTCTGTGCTGTGATAAAAAACTAATCCCTCTTCTCTCGTAAATTGACTTATATTCTCTCTTGACTCCCTCCCTAAGTTCATACATGTGTCTCCCTTGTTGGGGGAGGGAGGTGGGAGGAGGACACAGTACAAAAAATACTTCATACATGTGCCATGGTTCGTGTTGGTGGAAGGAGGGGTAACCTGCACCCTAAAACTTACACTGTCAGCTCTCCTTCTGCGGCGTGTGTCCCAGTTGCACTGTGGTTTGGCTAAAGGGGGGGGGAGTGCTCGTGGCACCACTTCCAAGCGTTTCAGCCGTTTTCTCGGTGCCTTACACCCTTCAGCACGTGCATTAACGTCTCTCTTGGCGGACATCGCCAGCACGTCTCGTCATTCTTCAGCATGTACAAATTTCACGAGGCTTGCTAGGGGGTGGGGGAGAGAGGTCCCATGCTGCAACGACATGTGTAACTGAGTATCCATCCTCGGGGTTGACCTATCCTGGCTGTCCACATGTCCTGCGACGCATGTCAACTTGTAGGCGCTCGCTGGGAGGATAATATGGTGGGGGAGGGGGATTGTGACAGCGACGTTCTCTACTTACTATATGTGCCACGCATCAAGGTAATTAAAAAGCTGTGGGACGAAATCAAAAATGAACTATTAAACATTATGAATGATGTTTTAAAGAAGATAAATTCTCACAGGTATGGAAGAAAGCGGAGATTGTAATTATCTACAAAGGTAATAATAAGGATTAATCTAACCCTACACCGTATAGGTTCAATCTGTCTCTTACCGGTTATGGGCGAACTTCTTGAGGGAATAATTTTAAACAGAATAAGAATACCAATTGGAATGATATTAAATACTAATCAATTTAGCTTCAGAAGAAACAAATCAACCGAAAATGCCATCAGAAAAGTTTTAGAAATACTAGATAGCATGGGGACTAAGTACATCCTATTGATCATGATTGATATATCAAATTCCTTCTCAACATTAGAATGGAAAAGAATTAAACAATAAATAATAAATTAAGATATAGGAATAAAGGGAAAAAAAGTACTGTTGAACTATTTTAAAGATTGGACAGTGGAAATTTCGAATAGTTTTATTCGGTACGAAAAGGCCATGAATAGAGGTTGTCCTCAGGGGTCAGTTTTAGGACCTACGATCTGGAATATAGTTTTTAATAAATACTTGAATTTGGAAAGTAAGGAAAATATTACAAGAACCGCATTCGCGGATGACTGTTTAGTTATTGTGGGTGGAGATAACAGAAGAATAATTGAAACCAAAGCAAATTAAGAAATGCAAAAATTTAAGGATTGGACAGAGTTAAATGGTTTGAAAGTGGCTGTTGATAAGACAGTTGGTGTATTGGCAAAAGGAAAACTTAGATGCTAGACCTCCAACAATTAAATTCAATGATAAGAGCATCAAGATCACAAACCAGGTTAAATATCTAGGTATTATTATAGACAATAAATGATCTTTTATACCACATATTAATATGATAAACGATAAATTAAGGTTTCTATGCAACAGAATTAGTAAGAACATTTGGCAATATGTAAGCTATAGTGCAAAATCGAGGAAAATAATCTTTGGTTCACTGTTTATTAACACAATTACATACGGAATCACTGTTATAGATAATAAAATACAAAATAAATATATCATTAGAAGACTCAGGACTTTACAAATATATGTGTTAATCAGAATACATAATATGGTATCAACAACATAATTCGCTACAGCTATAATTTTTAATAAAGAAATACCCATAGATCTCATAATTAACAATAGAATACGATATATAAATTGAAATATACGGATTTATAAATCAAAATAGATGAGTTCCCATATAAAGGTTTTACGGAGCAGAACATCAGATGGATACATAGAATAGAAGATGATACAATCCTAGGTCTTAAAGAGATTAAGGCAATATTACATATTGATGCAATTTAGAAGTGGGGCCTAGAATGGTTTAAAGACGATGGCAATTTGGAAGTGAAGAACTATATAAGAAATCTAGAATATTGGTATAGTACTAAGATTAATATGAATAAACCAATGAAAGATATTATAAGTGGACATGGACAAATTGAAAGTTATCTTTAAAAAATCAATAAAATTGACAGTGACATCTGCGAATGCGAGGAAGGAATACAGAACACATACCACGTATTGTTGGATTGTAAAATGTTTGAAGATGAAAGAACGGAACATAGGACTAAGTTAAGAAGCAAGGATGAAGTATGGCCCTTGATGAGAGATAAAATATATGATAAGGATGTCTATAAGGAGATAGAAAATATGGTAGTTAAAGTATACGGAATTTTAAAAACCTTGAACTATGATTTGCTAGATTAGGTTTTATAAATAGGTTTTAAATGGGGTGCAATGTAAGTAACAAATTGCTGCATCATGCGAGACCAATGGGGCGCCTAGGAAACTAGGCAAGGGCCCTGGTAGCGCCATGCTTGCTGGTAAAGCTGGTGCAGAACGGAGAAAGCCTTGATTTGAGGATGGGATCAGAATTTAATTGAATGTTGATTTTATATGTCATGGTTATTTTGGTGTACCAATATTTGAAGTTTTAACATATTTCAAGGTTGCAATAATTGTATTATTTAATTATTTACATTTTAAAACTTTTAATTAATATTATATTTTAATGTGTTATATTGTTTTTAATACTTCTAATAACTACTATAAAATAATATTCCTTACAAGGTGTATACGATTATTGTAATTGGTTTTATTATCTTAATGAAATATTATATGGTGTTGTAATATATTGATTGTAGGTCTCTGCACTTTTAAATTGTACTACGGGAGGGAGAATGGGTCGAAGTGACAGCCTCCACGTGGCTCCCCGTCTCAACTGGTTATACCAGGCTAATAGTCACTGCTCCCTCCCATGGAGATGCTCAAGCCTCTCAGTCATTTTAACGTATTTTATTTAATCAACTTGAAGTTGTCAGATTATTAAGGATCAGATTATTTTACAAGATTAGTAACATGGAATTCATGTAAAAATGAGAAACATTCCCCTTGGTGGCGCTATTAAAAGTTCAGAGTAAGAGAACTTAATAAATACAATATATGTTAACTATCTATCTATAGTTAAGAAACTAGAGAGATGGATACCTGTTAAGGCCTAGAGGCCAAGAGGGAATTGTAATTACGTATTGCCTGGCGTGTGCAGCAGGATTTCGCGGGAAAAAAGCGGCGATTTCAAGTTTGTACTCTCGAATACTCTGCGACAGAAGTAGGTTACACGGTGCACGTGGACAACGTGGCAGTCACTCGCGGGGGAAGGGGGGGTGGGCTTCCCGCGCAAACACAGCGGCACTTGGAAGGTGCTTCCCGCGTGAACACAGCGGTGCGGGCTCGGCGGCGTGCAGGCGCGTCACACCCGAGGACAGGTAGTCTCTTAGCGCCTACCTGCGGTCGGGAAGTCTGCAATCATCGCACCTCGCGCCGAGCCAAAACACCAATTTGGCCGGCGGCGGCGGGGGCTTTCCAGAAACACAGCCAAATGCTTCGGGACCTCTTCTTTTCCCTCCCGCCCCGACACTAATATATATTTCCCCCAAAAGGAATGATGAGAGCGCGGGGTTTGTGGGCGGGCACAGTCGCGGAGGGGGAGAAGACCGAGGAGAAGTGTGGAGATGATGGTGTTAAAATATTGCGTGATTACAGGTTCGGTGCCGCTAGACAGCTCACCTTTCGACGACTGAGATCATCAAGGAAGGCAGTGTTACAAGCAGTCCCTTCCGAGACACATTCTTACTTCTAAAAACTGGAGTCTGCAGAGAAACTACTCAAAAACCTTTCGGATTAAGAAAGGAACTCATACATTTTACTACGGTTGCAATATAACATTATACGAAAATTTTTTGGGAAGTCTCTGGACATGTTGTAATACATCTACAACATAATACTGGCCAGTTAAAAGGCACTTGTTGAAGCTACAACTGGCAAAAACCCTTCCAAGATTGCAAATGTTATTTTTTGCAGATCTTAAAAATCGTAGTCGCTTTCATTTTATCCCCGTACAACTATGTATGTTGCACTTTCCATCATGAACTGATGAAAGAACTTAACTGTTTGACATCTTTAACGCAATCCACAACGATACCCCGGTTACGTAAAACCCTTTCGATGCGACTCTTAACGTGGAAAACAAAATCATCACCTTGAACGAAGTACCCGCCAATTTCATGAGAACTGTACCAGTACGCCGAGATGTCCACCATCCCAGACACTATGGCGTAAGGAATAACACCCCCTACCCCCTTTACTTTTTTTCCAGGCTTGCATGCAGGAAACTCGCCACGCATGGAGCCTGGAGTACGGAGCAGCACCGGAACGTAAGGGTTGGTGGAAATCANATGCATGCAGGAAACTCGCCACGCATGGAGCCTGGAGTACGGAGCAGCACCGGAACGTAAGGGTTGGTGGAAATCAGAGAACCCCGAGAAAACCCCGCCAACCAGCGGCATCGTCCGGCACGATTCCCGCGCGCTAAAATCCAGGAACAACCACCCGTCTGGTCAGGCCGCCAACCAGAGCGCAGAACTTCAGACGTACCGTTGCGATATATTTTTCAGCGGTGTCTGCTTACGAATATCATTTAACAAATTTTTCAAGTCGGAATACTAGTGTTAGATTTTCTATTTATATCTGACTTTTTTTTTTAAGTTTAAAATAATTAATACGTGTGTTTTACCATAATTTTAAGTACCAAACTTCGGTTATAGGATACTTGCGGCATCTTCACATTTTTTAAAAATCAAACCTTTGAAAAATTACTTCTTGTTTGACGTCGTGTATGGTTGTTTTCTATATATTCCAAATATCACAGGCGTTTTATACTTATTTTACCATAAAAGTATCTTATTTTTGTTTAAATTACATTTTCACTTATATTTTATCTATAAATTATAACATTCTATTTAAAATTATAAATATGAATAAAATTAAAGAGAAAATGTGTGTGTTGCTAATGCATAGTAAGAAATAGTTCTTATGCAAGATACTATGAAATTGAGTGAGTGAGTGAGTGAAGAAATTTGGGTGGTTCTTAACAGCGAGGTCTTGAGAGTCAATGAGGGTGAAGGGAGGTGAGTATGGAGCAGCGCCGGAACGAATGGGAAGGGGGAAACGGGATACACCCGAGAAAGCTCGTCGACCAGCGGCATCGTCCGGCACGATTCCCACATGCGAAAGTCGGGGAGTGACCCGGCCANTACCGTTGCGATATATTTTTCAGCGGTGTCTGCTTACGAATATCATTTAACAAATTTTTCAAGTCGGAATACTAGTCTTAAATTTTCTATTTATATCTAACTTTTTTTTTTTTAAGTTTAAAATAATTAATACGTGTGTTTTACCATAATTTTAAGTACCAAACTTCGGGTATAGGATACTTGCGGTATCTTCACATTTTTTAAAAATCAAACCTTTGAAAAATTACTTCTTGTTTGACGTGTATGTTTGTTTCCTATATATTCCATATATCACAGGCGTTTTATACTTATTTTACCATAAAAGTATCTTATTTTTGTTTAAATTACATTTTCACTTATATTTTATCTATAAATTATAACATTCTATTTAAAATTATAAATATGAATAAAATTAAAGAGAAAATATGTGTGTTGCTAATGCATAGTAAGAAATAGTTCTTATGCAAGATACTATGAAATTGAGTGAGTGAGTGAAGAAATTTGGGTGGTTCTTAACAGCGAGGTCTTGAGAGTCAATGAGGGTGAAGGGAGGTGAGTATGGAGCAGCGCCGGAACGAATGGGAAGGGGGAAACGGGATACGCCCGAGAAAGCTCGTCGACCAGCGGCATCGTCCGGCACGATTCCCACATGCGAAAGTCGGGGAGTGACCCGGCCAGGGATTGAACCCGGTTCGCCTTGGCGGGAGGNAGGGATTGAACCCGGTTCGCCTTGGCGGGAGGCGAGCAGTCTAACCACTCAGTCATCGTGGCCCCACGCGCAACTGGGTGAGCGCGAATTCGGTGCGTTGTCCTTCTGGTGTAATTTTCTAGACTCGATTAAACTCTTGTTTTCACGTGGCGGAGGAATGGCTTGAAAATAAAAACTCAAGCAGAGCTTCAGAATAGTTGGAAGTAACCATGAATGGACTATACAGGTTTTTTTTACAACAGCATAGGGACAAGGAGCACAAATCTGTATTTGTTTTTACGCCATGAAATTATAGGTTCATCACTGAAAGTCCTGAGAGGCGAGTCGGTGAATGTTAAGACTGCACCTCGTTTCAGTGCCTTGCTCGTAAAGGCGACGAAACATTCTATGCTTACCGCCACACTGTAAAAAAATTACGTTGGAAGCTTACTGTAAAGCAAAGAAACCCATTTATTTGACGCTGTTTGCTTTCCCCTTTAAAAATAAATACTTTAATTTAAAGGGAAGTTTAAAGAAAAGGTTTGTTGTAATAAAAATTTTTTTACACATTTTGGTTTTATGGCAATATTAATTTCTTCATTCCGAAGAAAAAAAATTTTCTTCAGCTTGTTTTGTTTACTGTAAAATATGTTGCTGTTCATGAAAGAAAAAGGGTTAAGCTATATTGAAACTTCTAATTCGTTCTCATAGTTTTTAGTACCTGACAAAACTTTTTAAGTTATACGTTACCAAATAGAAAATTCCTTATATTACAGACATGCAGTATCTGAATTTATCACATAGAATACTGCTGGAGAACTGTAACCACAGTGCAATTTTATCATTGTCATTGATACATAAATCAAACCAATATTTTGTTTGTGGAAAACCTACCATGCAGTAGGTCATATATATCTATAACTTTTATGCGGCAACAAATCACGTAACGGGACAAATTAGTAGGACAAAAGTAAAAACTGATAAACCTAGAATATATATTTCAACAGCATTTCGCAGGAAAAAATTGTATTCTCAAAAATATTTGCCTACTGAGAAACGCAGACGTGGCCAAACGTCCTTCTTACGAAACTTTTACTGAGAAATCCCCTTAAAACGGTTGCTGTTGAGGTATGTTTGTGATTACGTAGACAACCGTGAGATATAAGACTGAGCTCTGCAGGTGTCACCAAATGGTGTCCCCAACACGTTCAGTAATTGCATTACATCTTCCCGATACCTGAAGCTACAACAATTGGTTTCTTGCTGCTGCTGCATCGCTTTCTTTGCCCCGTCCCGCTCTAGCGTGTGAAGAAATGTGTCAAGGGCATTACTGGTAACCCAAGGACTGCGTGGAGATTTTAAAAGACGTGCCGCCACGATAACCCTATCGGGACTCGCACCGACTTCTACCATCGAGGAGATCGCACGACTGGGGTTATCGTTGCAGGAATGTTATGGCCATCGCCACAGCTATTCTCGGTGAGACTCGGGGCGTGGGGAACCTTCTCGATCGGGCCGGCGAGGCTCTTTTTAAGCAGTGACGGGCCTCCGAGCGGACAGGCTACAGTTTGGTGCATTGCGCAATCCTAAGAGCCATGTGTGCGAAGACAGCGAAGGGTAGAATGGCGGCGTGAGTGACCGGCGGGAGTGAAGTCTGCGGACTGCGAGTATCGGCGCAGTGAAGAGTGAGACTGGCGGGTGGGACTAGGACTACTGAATTGGATGCGTGAGCGTAAGACATTTGGAATGATGGCAACAGACGGGTTAAATACGTGCAAATAATGAGTGTGAATTAAGTGACTGTAGTCAATGGTAAGGTCTTAAAATTATAACCGAGATTAAATACTGCGCTCACGGAGTATTAAAATAATTAATAGCGTAGATACTTAGTTTGATGTTTTAAATAATACCTGTAAGTATTTTTATTGCATTACAAATTTTTTTTTTAATATTAGATTTAGTTAGTAGCTTGGACACGNTTTTTTTTTTAATATTAGATTTAGTTAGTAGCTTGGACACGCTTCTCTGGGGCTGTGTTACATATCAATACAATATTCTGGGTTTTACAAGCATAGGAACCATTGCGATTCTAGTAATTACAGATCGCACAACGACAACATTTGACAGCGACCAACTGCGCCGTACGAACCGTTTTCTTTTAACGTCGAGCAGACAAATGTTTTAAGTTTTATCTTGATATTTTCGTGACTTAACACATTCCTAACAAGATTTCCGGAACTGCTTTTTTTTTCTTAACGATGGATGTCGCAATTTTCGGCGAGATGACGGTACACTTACGATCATTCACGCAGTTGAATCTAGTAACAAGAAAAAAAAAGTTTTTTTTTTTTTTGCTCTGCAGTGACTCTGAATTTTTTTCTACTCTTGTTACATAACATCAATTCACGTTTTTGATGTAGTGATAGAATTACAATTTCTCTCTCATTCTACAATGCTCCACAGTAAAGACGTAAAAAATTGTTGTACGTTTTACAACCAATTCTTTGTAAACTTAGTAACCAAAGTTTTTCCAGCAATTACACGACTGAAATATTGCATCTTTACAAAATGCTGTTTCATGAAACGAACGAAATTGTTTAAGCAGCTCCATGTATATATAGGCTATTCTCGGTAAAATGAGCGCTTTAAAAAGGCTTGCTTAAGATCTACTTGTATGCAAGTTTTGTATTCTTCCACCGTATGTAAAATTAACATTGCCTTGGGCCTGATCACTTTATTCATGCGTCGGTCAAGTGAAACTGTGAAATTATTACAAAAGTAAATATTTTACAAATCTGCTCATTTTTACATTTCGATGCATTAAAAAAAACAGGACATGAAAAAGATTATTTAATTTATAACAAACGGTTACCTAACACTTTTTATTCGGCGTTAAGATATGGAACTACTTTCGTTTTATCGTTACCAACTTTACTGGGCCCCTGTCACTCAGGGAGCCCGTTACGACATATGCAGGCAGGAGTAGTGACTTTTTTCTAAGGTTGATTTCAAAAGTGCTCACTTTACCGTGAACAACCTATGCGAGCGGCTATTCCGCCTCTGTATTGTTAGCTAGTCTGGGTCACGGGCCGTAGCAGCCAGCCGTCGTCAAAGGCGCTCGTACGAGTGGAGCGTACCCGCTTATTGCGAGGTCGTGCCTCAAGGCGCAGAGCGACGGGGAAGTATGGACTCGCGGGAGTCCGGTAAATGAAGTGGAAGGCGCGGCAGTGGCCAAGTCGCCGCCTTGTGGTTCGGGTTCCACCGCCCTTTGAGGCCGCGCCCGACACTCACGCGATTACGTGCTTGCGGTCGCCCCCCGCCCCTGGCGGTGTTCGCGACCCTCCTCGCATCGCTGCTGGCTTCCCCCTTCCGAAGATTGCAGCGGAAAGATTGTAGAGGTCCAGCTAGAGCAGTGTTTCTTAAGGCACCCGTCTACCTGACGCTTGAACTGCGTTGCAGAGTGTTCGAAATATACGTTTTTCAACGAAACTATTAAGCGTGCGTCCAACGTGCTGATCTACGAAAAGAACACACACTTCAGACGAGAGCTGTTAAGTACTTTCAAAACATCACGTACGTAAGAAACATCAATTCAGAGTACTCCAAAACCGCTAAAAACGGCCTTTCCAAGGCGTCGTAGCTCAAAATGCACGCATCAGATTCATACAAAACTACTATAGGCGCCTGCACTGAACCTTCCTAAAGACTTCCCACTAATAAAATAATACGGTCACCGCTGAAAGTCTCATAGGCACACGCAGCACGACGAGAACACTGCACGCCAGTTCAGAGCTTTGCGCTTAGCGGCGATGGCGTACTTGAGGCGCGTGGCAGTGTGGCCCTTATCGCTCCCGCGCTTCTCGGCCTAAACGCGGGAAAAAGTTCCAGGTAGACGGGGGCCTTAACCTGGGGTCCGCGAGTATATGTATGGGGGTCAGCAGTCTCATCTCTGGATCATTTAACAATAATAAATAAATGCCACCAAATGTCTCGTAATCGCTACGCTTACTGAGCACGACGAGCGTGCGCCAGCGGGCGGTGTGCGAGACTGACTGAAGTGACTGCGGGCCGTGACTGAACAGATTACAAGTGGAAAACCAATTTGAGATTACAACTTAGTAGCAACATCAACCCGAATATCACTAATTTATTTGCAAAAAGCAACACCAACCTTCACATTAAGGTATTTTTTTATATAAAAAGGTATTTTTTTATATATTTGTAGTACGTACTAAAATAAATGGTCAGAAATGTTTCACAGTTTTTTTTTACTAAGGGGGTTCTTGAAAATTGTGCTCGATTTCCTAGGGGTCCGTGGCTGAAAAAGGTTAGGAAACGCTGGTCTAGAGAGCCGAGGAGAGCAAAGCGTGATGCGTACGGAGTAGCGCCGGAAAGGAAGGACGGAGGGAAACGGGAGACACCCGAGAAAACCCGCCGACCAGTGGCGTCGTCCGGCACGATTCCCGCGTGCGAGAATCCGGGAGCGACCCCACTGGGGAGTCGAACCCTTTTAGCCTTGGTGGGAAGCTCGAGAATTTGCTTTAATTTTCTGTCAGTGTTTGTTAGTGCGTTTATCGATTCCTAATCGATTAGAGACCTGAAAAATTCGCGAGTTCAACGACCTGCAGGCTGAACTCTGCAGTAACATGTAGAAATATTGCCGATGTCAACTGCACAGTGGAAGTCGACGATTGTGCCGGCGTTCTCCAGGAGGTGTCAAACACCGTGTGGTCCAATGGCTGAAGTTTTATAAACACGCGTGTTTTGAATTATAGCTTGTCCCAAAATGAATCCGCAAATTTTTTAGGTGTCTATTAATTGATTCTTAATAATGGCAGGAACGTCCTAATCAAAACAAGTTCGACAGAAAACTATAAAGTAAAGCTGTAAAACATGCACACGTTATGCACTATTATAAATGCATTTATTTAAAAAAAAATTCGAATTTCATCTTCAGTAATTTCAGCTGAGGTCGCCAAGGCCTAAGCGTTCGGGCGCAGATGATGTTGGTTCGGAATTCGGTCGGGCTTCCAATTTTTATTATAATAACCGAAACTGCTTACGTAATATTCATAGATCCATACAAATATTTGGTTGCACTAACAAATTTTTTTTTTGGGCAACCAAATAAGAACAACGAAATATTTAATTGCCACTATGCAAACAATTAATTTGGTCACGCTAAGCAAACTTTGCTTCGTTCAAAGGAAATTTTTCCTCAGTGCAAAAGACTCAGACCCTTCCGTGCATCAATAACCTGGTTGTTAGCTCCAACGGGCCGTAAAGACTCGCGCCAGTGACACTTTACAGCGCGAAACCGGCGCGTCACGTTCNTGATGTTGGTTCGGAATTCGGTCGGGCTTCCAATTTTTATTATAATAACCGAAACTGCTTACGTAATATTCATAGAGCCAAACAAATATTAGGTTGCACTAACAAATTTTTTTTTTTTTGGGCAACCAAATAAGAACAACGAAATATTTAATTGCCACTATGCTTTGTTAATTAAACCAGTGCGTAAGCAAACTTCGCTTCGTTCAAAGGAAATTTTTCCTCAGTGCAAAAGACTCAGGCCCTTCCGTGCATCAATACCTTGGTTGTTAGCTCCAACGGGCCGTAAAGACTCGCGCCAGTGACACTTTACAGCGCGAAACCGGCGCGTCACGTTCCCCTGATCTCGCTGCAGACCGCTATCGAGTCAATCTCGACGCAGCACCCGCGGATAACTTCAAACCCGAAAGCGGAAAATCCGGTTCGAGCTCGCCGTCGCACTTCGTTAATATGCCGAACCCCCCTCCGAGTCCCCGGTGTCATTCAAGGAGGTCGTTAGATCAAAAGTGGACTTGAAATATTGTCGTGCTGACACCGGAGATGAAAGATGGGGGCAGGAGTTTTTTTTTTTAAGCAACGTTTATTAGTCATTGCACGATAGGAACGCGTCTCCATAATTTACTAATTGCGAGCGTTAAAAAAGAACGAGACGTAATTTGTGGCTTACCGGACGTGAAAACTACGTATTTATTTCACGTGCCTGAAATAATGGAGAGGCCAGTTTCTTCGGTGGTCTTTGGGTTCGTTATGAAGGTGAGAAATTAAACTGTGTTTTCGCAATGAATATTCATGAGTGGAACGTTGGGCTACTTAAAGGCCGATTGCGCTGTGTGTTCTCCGTACGTGTGAACTTTTAAAACTCAAACATCTTAAACAGGTGCGTTAACTCACTTTCCGAAAATAAAATAAAAATTTTAAAAAAGCAGTTATTTAATTTTTTTTTCCCCAAACAGTTTATATTACGGGAGGAGAAGCGCATGCGAAACATCATTAGAGACAGTGGAAATTCGCGAGAATTTTTTAGTCAACATATCTTCGGAAATGCTCTAGCTTCTTGATCCTCTTCGGATTGTATGGTTCCGTTTTCGACTGGGGCTGGTTATTTGCAGGCCAGCCACAAACGTTGCACTTCAGAATGTCAGAAACCTCATTACTAGAGGCAGTGATATTTCGCGAAAAGATTTCGAGACAAGATACAGTCCAAAGACTGTAGGGTCGTCCATCTTCATTGATTGGCAAAAAAATGTTCTGGCCCGTGCTAACCATTTGCGCACGAATCACGAAGGTTCGGTGTCGGAGTTACTTAGTCCTGAGTGGCTTGGTCAAAGACGGACACGGCACCAGCAGCTAATGGAGGTATAACAACAGCTGAGGTGTGTACATAGTATTGAAGTCTACTGTGTGCTCCGATTTTTACGCGAAAAGTCACTGGCCCAACTCATTACCATATCGGCTCTCAACACCTCGATGTTAAGAGCCGCCCAAATCTCTCCACTCCACTCATTACCAGTGCTGCACGACAGTCAACTAACGAAAGAAAACTGACTGCATGACGCGTGTACAATATTTTGAAATCTAAACAGCAGTAATTTTTTTTCCGCGATGAACCTTCGCTAGAGGCGGTGATATTTCGTGAAAATGTTTCTAGACAAGTTATATTTCAAAACGCTGTAGGAATGTTTCCCTATCTTGATGGGTGCATGATTTTTACGTGAAAAGTCACTGGCCTTAAGTATACTTAATGGTAAATATTCTGTCTTTCATGCAAGCATCTTTACAACTTTGAGAAACACTATTAATGAGCTGTGGCATGTAAAGCTCCCTGCATATTTACAAATTAAATATAAAAATTGTTCTAGCCTACGTTCTGTTAGCACTCTTTCGCCCTGATTTCCGGGAGAAAATTATACCAGCCGTGCATTAATTAAAAACGTGAGCAGACGACATCGTGAAAAACACACACACACACAAAAAGTAAAGGCAATCGAACATAGTTCCCTATTGTGATTGGCCAGCGAGATCACGTGGTGTAGAGTCACGTATCACGCGAAAGCTAGTCATTTGCAAGCTTTTCCATCACGTAAACGTTACGTAAAATGATTGTAATAGGTTTCATTACATATCAGTCGAGATGTTACTTGTTACGTGTTACGACGTGAAACGTGAAATCATCGTATTGCCTTCCTGAGTCCGATATTTATGAGCCAATCCAAAAGGTGTACAAGCAAAAAGACCACGAACGGCTCAAAACAACGAAGGTAGCAATATATATGTATATATATAAACGAAATTAAAATGGGACAAGCAACTTTAACAAATTTGAGACAGCGCAGAAGATTTATAAGACTGTCAAGACATTTCAACAATTATAATCTGTTACCGACGTCAGGAAGAAATATAAAAATGTATATACTTTAATGCCGTTTTAATCATAGTTTTTTTTTTGGAGACTGTTAGAAGAACTGGTAAACAGCAAAAATGTTTGTCACAATATCTTTTCGAAAATAGTGTAGTGTTTTTTCCTTCTTCTTTCGTGATTGGATAATGCATTTTTGACATGATTAATTCTTCGCAGGCAATACACAAACGTTAATTATTACTGTGCCAGAATTCTCACTGGGACATTTAAATAGGGATGCATCTTCATAACACACATGCACATCGAAGACAGTCAATACATAAACACAATCTAGTATTTTANTTTAAATAGGGATGCATCTTCATAACACACATGCACATCGAAGACAGTCAATACATAAACACAATCTAGTATTTTAGATATACAACTATAAATATAAAATTATATATGTATAACTAATTCTAGACTTAGTCGACAGAAAAAAAATGAGCTTGTTTATTCGTTAGAATTTTTTCAGTTAACTGTATCATTAGTAACGTTTACTACAATTTTGTTTAGCATATGTCTAAACTGGCATTTCTCCGAATCAAACGTTGTAACTATCTCTCAAGGTAACGGACGTATTTTTTTTTTCCCCTTTACAGCTGGGTCATTAAGTTTTTCGTAAGTGGCAATTAAGCGTGACTCTTCTACGTGAATTAACTAAGANTCCCCTTTACAGCTGGGTCATTAAGTTTTTCGTAAGTGGCAATTAAGCGTGACTCTTCTACGTGAATTAACTAAGAAAACGCACTTTCGCTACAATCAGTTCAAACGATCGCTGAACTATTTCAGAGATTGAAATGTTCTCCGAAATATGCGATGACACGTAAAGAGCAAATAAGCCTGGGACTGGAACAGCATTGCAGTGTGTTAGGAATGCATATATATATTTTTTTTTTACGAAAGTACTCTTACGTGCTTCGTGGTACCGATCTGCGAAAAAAAAAATTAATTCGACCCGAGGTGCAAAGACTAATTTCAAGATACCGCGCACATTGCAAATACAATTTCCAAGATCTCAACCTGCCTTCACCGCAAGATGTACTGGTCGGGAACACTCGAAACTAGAACAGGGACGTGTACTGGACTTTTTGAGAGACTAATGAAATGACGAGGACACCGCTGGAAGATCCGTACTTCCAGCAGTACAAGGTGAACACTGCACGGCATTTCAAAACCTAGCGGGTAGATGTCGCTCTTATCGCCCCTTAACTTATGTGTAGGGGGCAGTGACATTTCGCGAAAAGATTTCGAGGCAAGGTAGAGTCCAAAGAACTGCAGGGTCGTCCAGATTCTTTGATTGGCTAACTAAATGTTCTGGCCCGTGTTAACCGTTTGCGCACGAATCACGAAGGTTCAGTGTCGGAGTTACTTAGTCCTGAGTGGCTTGGTCAAAGACGGACACGGCACCAGCAGCCAATGGAGGTATAACAACAGCTGAGGTGTGTATGTAGTATTGAAGTCTACTGTGTGCTCCGATTTTTACGCGAAAAGTCACTGGCCCTACTTATGTGTCTCGAATGACCAGAACAGCTCCAGGTATATAGGATTACTAATAAATCAGGGGAAAAAAAAGAGGCAATAGTTGACGAAAGGAAAATTTATCACAGACTTACCGGTCAAAATCGGTCAGTCTTGAAGAGTCGCGGAAACCTTTGGCAAATGGATTGCTGTCGATTTTCAACTTCGTGATCTGGAACAATAACAAAATTCGCATTTGTAGTGCATTGTAACACATCTCAACGATGTGCAAATATGAAAAATAATAATCATAGGATAAGTAGGAAGAATTTATTGGAAATACTGTATATCGCGTCACTAACAAGATCTCAAAATACAAGCGTGCTTCGATAATGATTATAAATTGCATGCAAAATGTAGAACTGCTACTGCTTGGGAATTCACAAACACGGTGATTTACTAAAGACACAATAGCCTAGGCGACTGAAATAATGTGTTCTCTTGATGTAGTCTGCCATTCCAAGTAACACCGAAGTAAGCATTTCTGCAGCTATTTCCATGGAAAATAAACCAAATNCTTGATGTAGTCTGCCATTCCAAGTAACACCGAAGTAAGCATTTCTGCAGCTATTTCCATGGAAAATAAACCAAATCTCACATCAATAAAAGTAATCACTCGAGACTGAACACTCATATTTTTTACGTTATGGCCACAGTATCTAAGAAGAAGAAAAATTGAGGCATCTTATACACGTAACGACTTTCACTTTACAACACCAACCGNAAGAAGAAGAAAAATTGAGGCATCTTATACACGTAACGACTTTCACTTTACAACACCAACCGTCCTACAAATTTCCGCATTTTGAGACGTGTTTAATTATATTTAATAAATTTGTTATTCTTTTGCAAGGTTTGAAACCTAAACTACGTTACATTTAGTTCTCATTCTATGCTTTAAAATTTAAATATAGCGGTTTCATTTTACGAGGTTATCGCTGTTCGTTAGTATCCGCCATTTTAAATTGTCAAGTCAGTGTTAACTGGCGTTAGCAGGACATTGCTTTAATGTTGTAGTAATACGAATATTTTGTTCTTCCTGTTACTTTTTTTAGCGTAAGACAACATTTGGTTGTGACAACATTACTTTAGGGGCCTTGTTAACATAACACTCCAAAAGCATGTCTGCATTATAGTAATATAAGACTTTGTAAATGATTAACATTATTAACTTTGTCACAACNCTTGATGTAGTCTGCCATTCCAAGTAACACCGAAGTAAGCATTTCTGCAGCTATTTCCATGGAAAATAAACCAAATTTCACATCAATAAAAGTAATCACTCGAGACTGAACACTCATATTTTTTACGTTATGGCCACAGTATCTAAGAAGAAGAAAAATTGAGGCATCTTATACACGTAACGACTTTCACTTTACAACACCAACCATCCTACAAATTTCCGCATTTTGAGACGTGTTTAATTATATTTAATAAATTTGTTATTCTTTTGCAAGGTTTGAAACCTAAAATACGTTACATTTAGTTCTCATTCTATGCTTTAAAATTTAAATATAGCGGTTTCATTTTACGAGGTTATCGCTGTTCGTTAGTATCCGCCATTTTAAATTGTCAAGTCAGTGTTAACTGGCGTTAGCAGGACATTGCTTTAATGTTTTAGTAATACAAATATTTTGTTCTTCCTGTTACTTTTTTTAGCGTAAGACAACATTTGGTTGTGACAACATTACTTTAGGGGCCTTGTTAACATAACACACTCCAAAAGCATGTCTGCATTATAGTAATATAAGACTTTGTAAATGATTAACATTATTAACTTTGTCACAACATTTTAAAATTTAATACAACTAAAACAGTCAAAGAAATGGCTCAGTAGTAATTTACTTTGCTGCAACAACATTAGACTTTTTTCTGTGATGATTTTGTAAAACAAATGTGGTTTTGACCTGTCCTGAGAAACTCTTTAGCCAGTAATAAAGAGGAACGAATGATGTTACCGTATCACATGAAACAAGTTGAATGAGACGAGAACGCAACGTGGCATCGGCCGATGAAAGAATCGTCGTGGCCCGAGGACGGGAATGGCTGAGCATTCTAGGCTGATGCCAAATGAATTCGCGAAATACACAAACCTCTACTTTTTAGCAGTGCCAGAAGGTAAATCAAATTTACAATGATGTTGCTGGCTAAGGCCTAGCAAAATCGGCAGCTTTGCATTAATACTATAGTATAGACCGTTTGCGGTAAACTGAACACTTTTGAAAGCCTTGCTGAAGATCTTACTATATGCACATTGTGTATTATTCCGCCATGTGTAAAATTAACATTTCCATGTACCGAACAAGTGAAAATAGGTAATTATTAGAAAAAAATTTTTTTTACAAATTTGCTCATTATTACCCGGATAAGCGTTTAAAAAAAAATAATTTTAGCAATTATAAATGTTTATCTTATACTTTTAATTAAATGTACGACATGGAAATACTTTTCTTCCGTCGTTACCAACCTTACTGGACGCATGCCAGTCAGTGTATCCCTTAAAATATAAATACAAGAAGAGGCAGTGACATTTTTCAATTGTTGAATCCAAAAGTGCTCAGTTATTAAAAACAGCTTATAACAACGCTCCAATATTATTTTTGCGCAAAAAAAAATCCTTCTTGTTGAGTGCACTTCCTCGCATAAGAAAGAAGTTTTTCTGATTGCTAGAGAAACCTATTTATCTCTGTAAGATCCAATGAATAACAGTATTTTAAATAAACTTCAGGTCGTATATAGTATCGTGGTAGGATAGTTTTTAATAACTAGCTATACATGCTTGTCTACATCGCGTGTTGCTTGCTTAGAGTTGTGAATACAGGTTCACTGTCCCATGCTACCGGCCCACCTAACTTCATCATAATAGTACATTATTTCTTGGCATTTCTGTGTTACTTTCCATTTCATGTGCCATATCACTGAATTCCTCTTTGCACGCACTTTCAGATGCCGTTGAAATAAATGTATATTTTTCCAGGGGAAAAAATCATATGTGGTTTAGTTATTTCTGTCCACACACGTATTAGGAATAGTCACTTTGCGGCAAATTACTTGCTCCCCGTACACAATTAAATTTAGCGAAACCTGCATTTTGTGATCTGCAACCGTTCCGGAAATTTTTGAGGGTGTATACGTTAGGCAGACCATCCTGTCTATTGATGTATACGCTCGTGAGGGTCTTCTCCTAATATAATTAGCAAAGAATAAATTTTGTTCGAAACGGCTATCTTTAAAATTAGCGCACTGAAGCGAAATTTCCTTAGCATGGGATTTGCTATTGGAATTTCGCAGCTGCCAGTCGGTAACAATCTATTTGACCCAAGAAATTAACACCAGTCACTGTGCTGTTGTGTGGATGTCTGTAAAAGCATAACTTCAGTATACTAGATCCATGAGGCGAGCACGTCACCACAACAGAAGATATGTTCCAAGACCTGTGTTCAGGAATATTGCTTCCTTTGATTGAGATATAATGAAGGACGATGATGTGTTCGTCAAGCAAGTTACCACAGCAGAAGAAAGCTACAGACTGTTAAGTTTCATGTTTAGATTCGCACTACACGGAATGACTGCACACAATGGATCTGGTATACTGGAGTTATGCTTTCACAGACATCCAAACAACAGCACAGTGACTGGTGTTAACTACTTGAGTCAAATAGATTCAAGAGACATGATATGCTGGAAGACGTTTGCTATAAATGAGCTGGCTGCTACCTCAAATTCTGTTATTGCTATTTCACCTTCTCCCGTATTTTCGACGGTAAGGCCACGTGGCTGTAAGAACTACTCACCAGCTGGTTCTGGTAGGCGGTGACGGCCGTGAAGACGGACTCGGGGTAGATGTAGGTGCGGAACTCCTCCGCCTCCAGGTCGGTGATTGGCCCGCCGTGCTCGCGCCACTTCACCAGGTGGATGCGCGGCTGGTAGCGGTGCATCGAGTTCAGCACGATCTGCAACCACAACACATTTTTTTTCAGTCTCGCAATGCACTTGTAAACGTTTCTTCAAATTGCAGTGCACTTGTGTACATATAATTTATCTGCAGTGCACTTGTGTAAATATAATTTATCTGCAGTGCACTTGTGTACATATTATTTATCTCCAGTGCACTTGTGTACATATTATTTATCTGCAGTGCACTTGTGAACGTTTCTTCAAATTGCAGTGCACTTGTGTACATATTATTTATCTGCAGAGCACTTATAAACGTTATTTCAATTTGCAGTAAACACGTGAACGTGATACAGGCAGTCCTCGACTTTCATACATCTCAGATTCGTGCAACTCGCTCTTTCATACATGACATATTATCACCTCTAAATCAACTTTCATACCACCGATATGATCNTTTGGTCTTTCATAAATCTAGCAATCTACCGACATATTGATATAGCACAGTGAGTTTACATCTAACACCTCCTGCCATGTTTTCCAGCCTTCGCGGATCATATGTTATGATATTTAGATATGGCTGTCATGTTGGGTCAATACAAATGAGTGCTTCTGTTAAAATAATATACAAATCTCTGAAAAACGTTTACACAGTTTTTACAACCTACAAAATAAAATGATGCATTTGCGCAACTATTTTACAGAAAGTAGAAAGCATATTAAATAACCTTATTTATTCACATAGTACTTGCAATCAAATAAGTGTAGAGTTGTTGGAAATAAACATTTCAGGCAATAAAGTATTGCACATGTATAATTATTCGTGATTTTAAAATAAATACTTGTTGAAAATAATATGTTTATCAATTAAATATATTATCTTTCTACCAAAATTATTTATTTTTTTTTTCTTGTAACTTCGGAACAGAACCTCTCTTATTGCATGCGTATACATGATTCAACTTTCATACATTCAANTTTTTTTTTCTTGTAACTTCGGAACAGAACCTCTCTTATTGCATGCGTATACATGATTCAACTTTCATACATTCAACTTTCACACACATTTTCAGAAACATATTACGTATGAAAGTAGAGGACTGCCTGTATTCGTAAGTTTGTTTGCAAACATTATTTAATTCCATATCGCAGGTGTGACTAGGATTTGAATGTACAGTGAACTTGTCAAAATATTTCAATATTTTCACATTTTATTTTTATATCGATTTACATATAAATTTTAAGGTTTATTAATAATTATATTATATGATTATTGGGAAGTTTACTTGTAGGCTTCGTTTTATCGTGCAATGCATTTGTAGACGTGATTTTACTCGTATGTTCACCTANTTGGGAAGTTTACTTCTAGGCTTCGTTTTATCGTGCAATGCATTTGTAGACGTGATTTTACTCGTATGTTCACCTACGAGCATGATTTCAATTTTACACTGAACTTTTTAAAGTGATTTCATTTTGGAATGTGTTTGTTAACTTAATTTAAATCTGCAGTAAACTTTATGAAACTAAAAATTTCAATTTACGTCGAACTTGTAAACGCAGTTTCAATATATGTAATATTTTGAATACCATTGCTGAACTATGTCGACACAGAAAATAAAGTCCGAGACATAAAACAAACACGAAAAAATAGCCAAGAGTAGCTGTAGGCAAATTATATAAATAAGAAGTATAACAAATCCCAAAAGGAATTTTTTGTCATATAAATAACAAAATAGATAAACAAAAGAATACAATTACAGAGCGAACCATTTTACTTGTGAACGAGGACTGCTGCGATCAGCTATGCGACTGAAGAAGCTAACCAAAATGTTGGTTTTTTTTAGCCAGTATTTGCACGAGTGCCAAGCTCTTTGGGAGAAATTTAATACACACTATATAGACAAGAACTGTAATGTAAGGCAATGGGTCGTGCACGGACAAACCATAATTATCGTCGGAATTTTTAGGGTGTCGCAGGTGTTCGGCATGAACCTACGATGTCTGATTGAATCACAGATGCCCTGTACAGACGGCAATATGCGCGTGTGTGTGTGTGTGTGTGTGTGTGTGTTCATTTGCTTCACAGAGGCGAATTGGGCGGTCGTGCTGACCCCTTTCACAAGTTTACTGCAGTTTGAAATCTCGGTTTTTACGCCAACTGTTTCAAGAACAGAAACTGTAACTACTTAACATATATTGCTGGGATTATATCTGATGATACGATATTTGAACTCTCGGCAATAATTGATACAGTCTAAAGTTTTCGATATAAAAATGGCCAACTTTCATAGGAAAAATATGCACGTGAACTACAAAAAATCGTTGCATAATCACAAAANACTATATGATATTAAAAATTTTATAGCTGAAAGGAAAAAAAACTTTTTTCTTTTGAATTTTTCTAATATTAACTTTCAAGAAAATGAAATTCAGTTTAAATTGATAATGTTTATTTTTTATTTTATTATCATATAAAGCTACATTGTAAAATTCGATAAATTTTAAAACAATTTTTTATTTGCATATTTACTAATTTTTATATTTCCATAAGTTAATATTTAAAAAAAACGTTAACAATTTTTTTTATTATAAAACTATACACTATACCAACCAAGTATTACTATATATGATAGTTTTGTTAATTTGAAAAAAATGAGAAGTAAAAGAAACCCTATCGGAAATACTATGTCGTTCAAATTCAGTTCTTGATTTTGTGTTTCGGGAATTTGGGCGCTGTGAGAACTTTCCACACCCCTCAATTTCATAACGTAACAACACGTTGTGCAACCCTGCTTAACGCCACAGAGACTGGAAAACATTCGTTTCCAAAATGGCCCGCAGGCAACTGCTACCACAGTGAGAAACCTGTTTTATGTTTAACCACATTGCATTGGATGGGATATTTTTTGAGATTGGTGGTAGGGGGGGTTGTAGTTACATCGTTGGCTTAGAATCTTCCACAGGCTGTCAAATAACTCACGCTTATGCTTTTACGCTGTTATGTGTTAAACATCATCCAGTAAATTTTGATTATTTTGGGCTTATAATCGATGCTGCCAGATGACGCAATTGCCTGCTATGTACTAGAATAACTGTTAAGGCGTCCGTCTACCTGGCGCTTGAACTGCGTTGCAGAGTGTTCGAAATACACGTTTTTCAACGAAACTATTAAGCGTGCGTCCAACGTGCTGATCTACGAAAAGAACACACACTTCAGACGAGAGCTGTTAAGTACTTTCAAAATATCACGTACGTTAGAAACATCAATTCAGAGTACTCCAAAACCGCTAAAAAACGCCTTTCCAAGGCGCTGTAGCTCAAAATGCACGCATCAGATACATACAAAACTACTATAGGGACCTGCACTGAACCTTCCTGAAGACTTCTCACTAATAAAATAATATGGTCACCGCTGAAAGTCCCATAGGTACACCCAGCACGACGAGAACACTACACGCCAGTTCAGAGCCTTGCGCTTAGCGGCGATGGCGTACTTGATGCGCGTGGCAGTGTCGCCCTTATCGCTCCCGCGCTTCTCGCCCTAAACATGGGAAAAAGTTCCAGGTAGACGTGATTTCCGAGTTCAGAGACGCAGCTTAGACTTCACATTCGCTAGTTGAACAGATACCATGGTAATCCATATGGCGGAAAGATATAAATTGTGCACGAAAATAGATCTTAGGAACCCAAGACGTTCAAAATTGCTCAATTAACGCGAAGAACCCATTAAGTGTTTGTTGTTTCTGGTTTCTAATGTTTTTTTATTTCTTTGAAAATAAATTAACTTTTTCGTAAACATTTTTCTGGTATTCCACTTTACTATAAAGTTAAATTTTCCGAGTCTGTTTTTTGGTAGTTCGTAGTTTCATTTATTTTATATCTGTTCACTGACGTCCTAGTTTGGCCTTTATGGTTTGGTTAGACGGCCCATCAAATTTCTTAAATAAGTACATATATATCAGAATATAGCTTGCCAAAAATAAATCTTACCATTTCAGCACGGGGACTTGAACCCCTATCCCTTGAATAATTGGCCGGTACATTTTACCACTAGTCCAACATGACTTACAAACTTAAAAACGATATTTTTGGAGTAAATATATTTTCAAGTACCAACAACGTATTAATGAAATTATTTCGTTAAGAATAATAGGTACTACATTTATTTCATTTTTAGAGTTATGTTGTTGAGTTAAGAGATTTGGACGTCTCTTAACAACGAGGTTTTGAGAGCCAATTTAAGAGTTATGTGTAGCTAGGAAACATTAACACTTAATGAATAATATGGTCAGGTTTCGTTATGGTTTACTTGAGTTGTTTTTAAGTGTTTCGCGTTATTCAAACTTGCAGTGCATTTCTTTTTGCGCGCAGCTGCACTTTAAATCGCCCATAGTTTCTGCACGAACAGCTATATACAGTTTTACGTTGTTGAGTGTCCGCCATTTTGTTGAAGGTCGTGGAAACGGGTAAGTACAGTACAAACATTTCTTGAGGTATATTACAAACACGGTCCCTTGTATTGTTACAAACGAGTAATTTTACGAGATAAATTTTTATACGGTTACAAGCGTTTGTAAAATTATAAAGAATTTTTCAGTGAAAATCTACTTTTTTTTTTTGCAGTGATATTGTGTTTGTGAAAATGTTTTAAAATATACTTTTATAATATGTATAGTGCTGGGCTTTGTTTGGCCCCGAGCTGCTGGTCAACATGCCATTGTTTCAGTAAACAACGAGATGTATTCTCCGGTTCCTAAACATTTCGATACGTGTAGTGGTTCACAGTAGACTTCCGCACACTTGGCCACAAGTAAAAGCCGTGCTACAATCGCCGTAGCGTTCCCGTAAGAAAATAACAGTGGCGTTACCATTAGAGTCTGAAAAAAGTGTCGTCCACAACCGCAGTAAGGAAGCTCTTATGCGACTAACCAGAAACTTACCGTACAAGAAAAAAGGGCAGGCTTTTCATGGGTCGCGGATATTTACGAACAGCGCGTTGGCTAACCTGACGTGATAGAGACGTGCATATTTTTAGTTTATTTACACGTGGAAAGAAAATTCGCTTCCACGAGAATATATTTCCGGTGTTTCCAATTTCCGTTTATTCAAGTCGCACGCAAATGTCGGCTTACGTAAACGGAAACCTGAAATGTAATACGAAATGAATTTAACAGATGCTTCCGGCCACGTGTTCGTCTTTGCATCGACTCCCGTAGTTGCAGACTCGTGATTGGCCCATAGACTAAAGACGAAGTGGACCACTTATTCCTCTTCTGCAGATGTACCCAACACTAAACTATCCCAAAGGAAGGCACAACTGTCCAAGTCACATGGTCAACAGTGATGAAAGTGTTTTGTTTATATCTTAGTTTTCAAAAGACAAGCACTTTTATTTGAACGAAATACTTTTATTGTCAATTTGAATTTCAATAAAACTGCATTACAAATCGGTTAAAGTATGTATATTAACATCTGAAAGTAAGTTTTACTAAAANAGAGGAAGTATATATACATCTGAAAGTAAGTTTTACTAAAAAAGGCCCGTATCCTAACATCCAATCAACGCTATTTTTGCTAGCCGAAAAGCAGTTCAATGTTGCGACACGGAGATTGGTTGTGCGGAGACAGCGAGATCGGTCTACCTCATCGTTACTCTATGGATTGGCCGGCACAGAAATTTGTTGCAAGATATAAATTCAGAGGAAATAGCAGGTGGCAGTTTACTAGCAAAAATATCTAAAGGTTATTCAGATGTTCGCTATCGCATAAGCAAATAAAATTAAAAATTCGAAATATTTTCCATTGCTGTCCATTTTCAACACAATGTCACAATCTGTTAACGAAAATCAATTATTAACAAATACTACTGCCAACTGACGTCGGACTCGACGCCAAATTCCACTGGCTGAAAAACAACACGTGAATCAATTTCGCACTGGAATTCTGGTCGTGTGAATGTTCTACCGTTGTGTGCCGTGTTCTGTGTTCGCGTATCTCTGATTGCGAACCCTTCCGTAAGCGTACCGAGGCACGCGACGCCGCCCCGCGCGCTTTTAGTTCCGGCCGCCGTGTATAGATGGCGTGGAAGCGGCCGACAGCAAAGACTCGCCGCTCTCCCCCTCCCATCATCAACCACCCCCCGTACCTAACACCTTCACAACCAGGTATGAGTGCCGTTCTCAGCACAGACCAAGTAAAGTACAGGCCATTCACGGTAAAGTGTACAGTTCTGAAAGCCCTTTCATTTCGAATGATAGTCAATAGATAGCGCCATCTGTTCTTCGCGTAAAGGTTCCACGAGTAGTTGCAAAACACGTTAATTCAGAACCAGTATGGCGGTTGATGGATTTTAACTCACACGCGTCTTAGGTGTCTGCCCGTGAATCACAGACGTACAGTAGTGGAGTAACCCAATTCTGATTGGCCAGACAAGCAAGAAAACGTCCTTGCGCAAAAACACGCCACCAATAAGCAAAATAACACCGCTGATATGCTCGTAGGGTATTGAAATCTAGCATGTGCGGAAATTTTTTTTTTCGACAAAAGCAGGTGGCCTTATAAATAAAATATTTTATTTTAGCCTCAGACATTAAATTTATATTGAGGTGGGATATACTCACTGCAGTAGTTACGACAGTGCAACCAAACGTCTTTGTGGTAATGTAAATTGCACTGCAAAAAAAATTGTGCTCAGAAAAACAACCGTAAATGTAGGGAATGGAAATTTTCACGAATTAGTTTTGGGACAAGCTAGTTTTCAGACGCATTCACATTTCTGTTGTGTTTGCAAATGGATCACAGTTTATTGGACACGGTCAGGTGAACTCTGAGCCAATAACAGAGCTGCAAGAAAAGAAACATCGAATCCCGGGACATCTGGTCTGAGGTAAAACTGGCAGCAGCCAATGAACACAAAGCCGAGGCTCGAAGATACAAACGACAGTGGATTCTAGCCTACTTGCTGTCACGATCGCGAAATTTTCCTGTCCCAGGTAATAAGTAGGGCCAGTGACTTTTCACGTAAAAATCGGAGCACACAGTAGACTTCAATACTATATACACACCTCAGCTGTTGTTATACCTCNTTAGCCAATCAAAGAAGCTGGACGACCCTACAGTGCTTTGGACTGTATCTCGTCTCGAAATCTTTTCGCGAAATATCACTGCCCCTAGTAATTAGTAAATGAGAGAGAAGTAACAAATCTTTCGAAATGATATTCGCAGCAAAAAAAAAAAAAACAAGATGGCACCGAAACTTGACCCCCAATACTCACGATGTTACTAGCTCAAAGGGCTTCAAAATGCCACCACACCGTCCTATTTTACGTAAGTTGCTGTTGACAAGTCTAATATATCACATAATAACGTGGGCCAGAATACAATGTCACCTCTTGAAAAGAATTGAGGTTAGAGAATTGGTTATTCACTGCACTTCATAAAGACATTTAACATCTTCAGGACGACTGCACGTTTGCTAGGTCGCAGTTTTGTGACTGCAGAGTATAACTATTGGTAAAGACCTGAAAAAATTTGCGAGTTCAATGACCTGCAGGCTAGACTCTACAGTCTTATGTACAAATATTGCGATATCAGCTGTATGATTGTCAGCTGTCACAGTGGAAGGCTACAATTGGACACCGTTCTCCAGGAGGTGTTAAACACCGTGTGGACCAATGATTAAAGTTATATAAACGCACGTGTTTTGAATTCTAGCTTGTCCCAAAACGAATCCGCGAATTCTTCAGGTGTCTACCTATTGGTTTGCTGTTTTAATGTTTACGTCAGAACAACAGTTACTTAATGAAAACTACGATGTACGACAGAAAAAATTTAATATCGTGAACCTGTTACCTTTTATGCGAAGTAATTTTTCTTTTCAATGGACAAAAGCAGCTCAAATAATGTTTATTTACTGCAAAAACTTGAGGTACCATAAAATAAAAACATATGAAAAAAAACATTTAGGCCTATTAACATCAAACCTAGGTGTATCTGACCTTCTCTTTGAATTAAAGCAATATAGTGTTAATGTAAACAAAACAGCCTCAAAGAAATAGTTTTCTTTGACGTACAAAAAACTTTGAGTGGATTTTTGTTAGTGTGTTCAATCATTCGGCCTTCATCTCTTCCTGGGGAAGTATCCGTCTGTAAATTCGTACACCATAAACTTGAACTAGTGGAAATGGAACCCAATCGGTGTGAAAAAATTTCACTTCAGAATTTAGTATAAAAATTAATAACGGACGTGCGAAGAAAATAACTGCAGAATCAAAAAACGCTGATTGCTTTTGTGCACAGCGTTTCTTGCAAAATTGTATTCTCTTGTTTGGTTTTTGTTCACGCTGTTTTACGTTAGGTAAGGTCTCTTATGCTTGTAGGGTTCGTGCAGGCGCAGAATTCCTCGTGACATGATAAGCATTCCAACATGCCGTGTGTACAGTGTTGCAAAATAATTGCTGTCGCCCATTAACGGTTACTTCCAACTCTCCCGAAGTCCTGCTAAAGTTCTACTATATTCTGTACCATATAAGAAGGCCAATTTTTGACAGCTCGGCGAAAGTAGCGCCACTGTTTACATCTGACTACGTATCATTCCGCCATCACCTGGTCCGTCAAGTCGGGGCTGTATTTTTTATCAACACGCTGTCAGCTAATCCACTTGCCATTGTACTGTAATGCTAAACAAATGTTTAGATATTTTAAGACTGACATCTGTCTAAAAATATAAGTAGGTTATAAAAGTAAAAATATAAAATATTGCAAATAATTAGATATTTGATAACTCTTTTTTAATTTGTCCAAGATAGTGAATTTGGGTTAAAATTGTCGAGACGGTCTGTTGTATCTATTATTACACTTTGGACGTTATAGCTAATATATTAGTGTTGGAAATATGTGACGTGGAATAACGTTAGAATTGCTTAAAAACTATTCACGTGTGTCTACGGAATCAAGGAGATGGGTTTGAAGAGAACAATATGGCGTATAATTTACGTAGACGAACGATTACCGGCCGAATATAAATGACTTTTACTCCAAATCGTTGTACATTAAATATATGTTACTTTAAAAATTATGCAGAATTCGTGGAAANTTAAATATATGTTACTTTAAAAACTATGCAGAATTCGTGGAAAAATATAACTATTGGCATATGTTTGTAAATTCGTTATATATCGCCCAGGAAAGAGGTTCATTTCTGGCTGGCAATAGCTCGCAGAATATCCAATATATAGCGCGCAGCACGTCATGGCGAAGTTTGAGTAACTCTTTTTATGGTCAACAGATAGCGAATTTTTAAAGTTGATAATTCTTATTTTACGGGTGGAAATATATTTCAAATTCATGTCGTTTCGTCAAATTATTAGAAAAAATAATTCAACAATATTATGCAATATTTCTGTATTCTTTTGGAATTAATGTCATGGACGTGTTGAAAGCAAGGTTAGAGATGGATGACACGACGTGAAAAAGCGTTCTGAAGTTAGCACAACTTCAGAAAACTTTTCCACGTCGTATTGTTCTATTGTACAATTAATTTTGAACACCTAAAAATAAGTACATTATCACGAAGTTTAGTTTTTAACGCTAACAACCATTGTTCTGTGACCTTGTAAAATAAAATGTATTAATAAATGCAAGAACCCTTTCTTATCCGCGTATTTTCTGCTTTTCTGATGTGCATCGGCAGTGCACTCAGAATAGCCAACATAATTTTAATTTTTGTTCGTTCGTGCATCAGCTGATACAGGATTTTGTAAATGGCGCTTTGTTTATTTCGTATACTTCAAGTTGCCACTCACTGACTGTCAGAAAGTGGCCTTCTTATACGGTATGGACCATAGCAGAATATTCCTCCACGTCTTGCATGCACGGCTTAAACAAGTATAGAGAATTACACCCATGGGACTGCGCATCGCATTCGTGCGCACTCAGTGTAGTATTTTGAGTTCTAACTATTTCTTACAAGGTGATATTAACACAACTATTTTCCCTCTGTTTAACTCATATTAATTATAGATGAAATCTTATTATTTTTAGATTAATTATAAGTAAAAGTTCAATTTATACGAAAATAAGGCGCTTTTATGTTAACACAAGTATAAAACGCTTGTGATGCATGGCATGTTTAGGAAATACAAAAACATGTTATTCATGGGGTGATTTTTCAAAGGTTAGATTCAAGAAGTGTGAAGAAACCGCAAATAGACTATAGAATGTACAAGTAATCTTTACACTCTATACCTAAGCCAGTGATAATTGAGCCAAATAAGTGAACACCAGTGAAAATTGAGCTTCGATCAGTACCAGCTGACTAATTAATATGATGGCAGAATTTCGCCGATTTATTTGTGATTCCCACCGGATTTCGATAATTCCACAGTCGCGAGTCACTTGTTCCCAGTTAATTTGCTTGATTTGCCAGTCGGAAATAGCTTATCAACTGGATTTCAGTGAATATTATTTCACTGATTGATATCACTGATTCGGGATAAGAGTTTAAAAAAATTATTTTTTTTTCTCTTTGAATTAGTTGATTTCTTTTAACTGGCGAGATTAGTAGTTTTTAATTTTTCTACTGATTCCGGGATGGAGCAGATTCAACTGGCAACCAGGCGATGTTCACTGATTCAGATTTAAAATGTATACTGATGAGTAGGGCCAGTGACTTTTCGCGTAAAAATCGGAGCACACAGTAGACTTCAATACTGTTTATACACCTCAGCTGTTGTTATACCTCCACTGGCTGCTGGTGCCGTGTCGGTCTGTAACCAAGCCACCCAGGACTGAGTAACTCCGACACTGAACCTTCGTGATTCGTGCGTAAATGTTTTACACAGGCCAGAACATTTTTCAGCCAATCAAAGAAGCTGGATGACCCTACAGTGCTTTGGATTCTATCTTGTCTCGAAATCTTTTCGCGAAATATTACTGCCCCTACTGATGAGGAAGTTATGGTACTCCGTTATATGTATGCCTTCATTTTCCTAGTCAATTATACTTGAATACACAGCAGAACATCCATTTTTACGATTCCTTAAACACACTGCTTTATTAAAGTCAAATAGGCAACTATGGTGATTTCGGCAGATACTTCGCTACCCCATTGATTTTTGACATCCAGTGACAAAAACTGAGGAAAACTGCCATGCGTTGATAAAACAACTTGCTTTGTCTTTGGGAATTAATTTCTGGCATAATGTCGTTCATAGGCGCTATTCAGAAAATTTTTTTCAACGTTTTTGAAGTCCACAGGAAAATATAACTGTGCAGGAACAATAATAATGGCAGCCTCATTTTTACTTTGTTTCTTATTTAATTCAATGCGCATTGGAATATGCCAAAATAGCATATATACTGTAACTGTATAATATGGTACAGACCGAATAATAATCTATCCAAATTGAAGTATTCTGCGCTACGTAATTACAAATAGGACTCTTGAAAAACGAACGCGAGTGTACAGTAATTTTAAAATTATAATACGCAATTTTTCGCGCACTTGTAGACGATAAATGAGGCAACCAATTCCAAAACGTCTCTTACGCATTTTTTTTTCTTTTCAAAATACATTTTTTGGTCCATGGGAGTCCTGGCGTTCTTTAGTCGATAAATCTGCATCATTTGGCTACCAAAACGTCCTTTTTTCCCCTGTTAGAATCAAGAATGATAGTTATCTGCAGTTACAAAGTACCTCTTCTCCTGAAGCTTTATATAAAATGGTGGTTGAAGAATGTACACCATAGTTAGGGGCAGTGATATTTCGCCAAAATATTTCGAGACAAGATACAGTCCAAAGCACTATAGGGTCGTCCAGCTTCTTTGATTGCCTAAAAAATGTTCTGGCCCGTGTTAACCGTTTGCGCACGAATCACGAATGTTTAATATCGAACTTACTTAGTCCTGAATGGCTTGGTCACAGACGGACACGGCACCAGCAACCAATGGAGGTATAACAACAGCTGGGGTGTGTATATAGTATTGAAGTCTACTGTGTGCTCCGATTTTTACGCGAAAAGTCACTGGCCCTACCCATAGTTCAAAAACAAAACTACATCTTTGCTAATATGGCTTCTGTGTTTCTTTATCCCTCCACGTCCGTAATGTCTCTTTGCCCAAAGTTTACTATCCCAAAGTGTCTCTTGTCCTAAACATGGGCCTACATTTCCAAAATGTCTATTCTCTTATGTGATGTTAGAAATCGTCCTTTATTTAAATTGTTTTTGTCTTTTAAGCGAACTGTTGCGTAACTGATAGATAAACTCCATTAAAAATCAATAATAACTAATACTGATACATGAAACTATTTCAAAGGCAAACGCTTGTAAAGTATTCTCTCATTTCGTTTTTTTTTCTTTTTCTTGTCCTACAATTTTTGTTAACTGGACAAAAGACGTTTCGGAATTGGCCATCACAAATAGCATATCACAACTCAGTTGTGGTAATCTATACGAATGTTTTAATATTATTTCATTTCTATCGGGTTAAAACGAACTTCCTTAATGCTACCTCGGTAAACACCGTTAAAAACCAACAAAAATATATTGCAAAATATGGCTTGTGTAAGGAAACGAAACTGTCAGACAGCCTGTCAGAACGAAGAGGCGGATTTTAACAGCTGATAGAAAAAAAAACACCAGTATTGAGATAGGAAGTCAAGGTGTATTTTTAGATACAGTCTCTCTGTGCAAAAAGAGTTTTTAAAGGGTGGCGTGAAGCAGTGTGTCGCATTGTTACTCGCGACCGTTAACGTGTCTCAAACACAGGACACAGCAACTTTACTATCGGCTTATCGCACGGACACACGTATCGGGTAAGGTCTACTCAGTGACGACACCATCGACCAGAAAGAGTTACGCGAACGTTGAAAGCCTCACGGAAGCGATACAATACGGACTTTTACAAGGTTCGCGATAGTCGAAGCGTAACTCAAAAAGCATAGCAGGTGTCAAAACGACGGCCTAAAATTGAACTGGCGGAGGAAGATTACAGACCACACGACCTACGGTATTTTTTTTTATTGCTAATTAATAAAAATATAAGCTACATTAAAAAACAGTGGTTTGAGTCAGCAATGTTAGACGCTCTAAATTTATTTACTGCTGTTTAATTAATTTTNTTTTTACTTAATTTTTTTCTATTTCGTAGTTGGCATAGCGTTGAAGTGCACTACACAGAAAATTGTAAATGCAGCTGAAAAAATTATTAACGTAATAATTAAATCACTTGCTTGTCTTTGCAGGGTTTTTTTTTTATTTATTTACACTGACGTTTGTGAAAAATGCAACACCAAGAAGGATACGTGTGATTGAAATGAACTTTACACCACAGGTTAGGTAAATGACAATACGCAATTGATTATGATGACAGAACTGTACATGATATCTGCCCTTGAGGATTCAGTATGGTGTAAAGCCCCCACGTGCTACAATCAGAGCCCCTAAACGTCGTGGCATGGAATCGAATGTCCTATATGTTCCTGCGGAATCTCCCTTCACGCGGTTTGTGTGCGAGTCCACGAAGCATCAACGTGGATGCTGGAGGACCGTGACGAACAAGTCGCCGACCAATCATGTCCCAGCCATGTTCGTTGGGCAATTTGTCAGGCGAACGTGCAGGCCAGGGAAGCAGTGGTACCAGTCATTCATTGAAGAAGGCTTGCACATGCGTCGTAACATGTGGCAGAGCATTGTCCTGCTGAAATATGACATGTGGATTGGGCTGCAGGAGGGGCAGTACCTCGGGATCTAAAACCTCCACGATGTAGCGGTTGCTGTTCAGATTGCACTCAGTAGGTAGGAGTCGAGATCGCATGTTGTATCCAATGGCGCCCCACACCATCACACATGGCGTTTGTCCGCTATGCTTCTCCACAATGCAGGCTGCCAGATTGGCCAGTGGTGCCATCGCAGATTGTGCATACGCCGTTAGTGAGTAGGACAGGTTGAAGCGGGACTCGCCCGAAAACACTACGTTTTGCCACTCAGCACGCCAGCGACGGTGTTCACGTGCCCATTGCAGTTTGAGGCGTTTGTNCACCACGGTAGCGTCTAACACGTATGCGGCAATCACTGTAGGACAGGTTGAAGCGGGACTCGTCCGAAAACACTACGTTTTGCCACTCAGCACGCCAGCGACGGTGTTCACGTGCCCATTGCAGTTTGAGGCGTTTGTNTCCGAAAACACTACGTTTTGCCACTCAGCACGCCAGCGACGGTGTTCACGTGCCCATTGCAGTTTGAGGCGTTTGTGGTTTCTGGACAATGGAAGTCCAACCCGCAGCAGACGGCGTCGAACCGTCGACGCAGACAGGTCCACACCCGTTGCAGTGCCCCAGTGTCGAGCCAGCACTGTGGACGAGGCTGTATTGTCCGTTACGGCCACACGGACAAGATGGATGTCATCCTGTGTTGTGGTCGCATTGCGTGGTCCAGTACCCGCTCGTCACTGCACACGACCCTCTTCTATCCACTGGTGCCACACACGCATCACTGCCATAGCAGCATGCTCTGTGCGAGCCGAAATGTTACGTTATGACAAACCCGTTTCCCTGAGACCGATGATTCTGCCCCGTTCGAACTCACTCGCATGCTGATGTCGACGAGGCATACTGGCACTTGATTTCACTTCGTTTGACGGCTCTTCACTGACTGAGCTTGGCGTAACACTGACCTTTCCTACGTGTGCTCCTTCTCTCTGCAATCGTAATCACTTATTGCTGGTACACTGTTCTACACACCATCCGAGTTTGGATACATTCAGGCCATTCTTTATGGGTCTTGCACTTTTCACAAACAATAGTGTATTACCTGCTAAGATTGTATATTCGTAAGGAAAGCAATTACATCGTTATAAAAAAAAAACTGGTGTTGGCACTGTTATTTGCATTGTGCAGATTACTTGTTTGATTTTAACAGCCCATCATATGTATCCCATCGTCAAATGTAAAACTTAATCTTNTGCATTGTGCAGATTACTTGTTTGATTTTAACAGCCCATCATATGTATCCCATCGTCAAATGTAAAACTTAATCTTTCCTTGGACATAAAGAATAGCTTCCGCAGTGAATCGAACAAATGACAGGACGACATTGTTTTAAGGAAAACGAAAATAAACAAATTTCACCAAAGGCACCATAAAAAACTGATAATCTTTTTTCTGGACTTTTACAATAAAAGATTTTAGAAACCTTGCCATCAAAAAAAAATTTACCAGAGGTTTTCTTGTAAAAATGCCATACATACGTATATTTTTAATAAGTTATTTACAAATTATGGGCTTGTATTGCAGAATTAATTTTTGAGACGTGGAAATACAAATTATTTTTCTTGTGCTTTCTAAAACAACTGTAATGAATAGACAAGAGGAAATTTTTTTTTAGCTATATTAAATGAAAAAATGGGCGTGATCAGCGAGACTCAAAGCAGTATCCCTGATGTTATGGCCCGAAGACCATGAACAATTTNGAAAAAATGGGCGTGATCAGCGAGACTCAAAGCAGTATCCCTGATGTTATGGCCCGAAGACCATGAACAATTTCCCTTACAATGTGTTTTCATTTCTTTTAAGCGAACGGTAAATTAACTTGCGCAAAAAATAAAATTATGTCACGTCTTGGGATAGAGTTGATGTTAGTGATTAAGAGANGAACGGTAAATTAACTTGCGCAAAAAATAAAATTATGTCACGTCTTGGGATAGAGTTGATGTTAGTGATTAAGAGAATTGCTGCACTTCGTCGCGTGTAACTAGATTGTACAAATGCAAACATTTACCACGCAAACTAATGCGGTGGGCTACTGATTGACATGTGTATACGCACGCTCTAAACCCAAATCAGTGATATCAATCAGCGAAATAGCGTTCACTGAAAGCCAGTTGATAAGCCACTGCTGACTGGCGAATCGAGCAAATTTACTGGGAACAAGTGATTTATAGCAGTGACGTTCTTGATATTCTGCGGGAAATCACAAATAAATCAGTGAAATGCAACCACTATATTAATTAGTTGTCTGGCACTGATTATCAGTTGCTCAATTCTGACTGTNAAATAAATCAGTGAAATGCAACCACTATATTAATTAGTTGTCTGGCACTGATTATCAGTTGCTCAATTCTGACTGTTTTCACTGATTTGGCTCAATGTTTACTGATTCAAGTTTAGAGTATAGTCAAGAAACGACAGTTGCTGTATTTTTTCTAGTAAATGTTTAAAATATGCAAATATTTCTTTATATTTAATATTTTTTTCGTATGTATGACCTGTTATTTGCTGATTACATATAAGTAGAGACCTGAAAAATTCGCGGATTCATTTCAAGACAAGCTAGAATTTAAAACACATGTGTTAATAAAATGTCAACCATTGGTCAACGCGGTGTTTGACACCTCCTGGAGAAGGCTTGGGCCAGCCTTCGCCTACCGCTGTGACGGAAGATAACCAATGTGCAGTTGATATCGGCATATCTGTACATAAGACTGTAGAGTCTAGCCTTCAGGTCATTGAACTCGCGAATTTTTCAGGTCTCTACATATGGGTCACGCGGCAACTTACGGGCATTAGTTTATATTGCATTGTTTATTTTTTATTTGTACGACTTCGTTAGTATTTGTTATTATGGCTGCAGCAAACCAAATAATTTAGTATTTGACATAAAATTATTCAAAATATTAAGTGTAAAAATTTTTTTATTTGTGGAAAATGGCATTACATACAATGCATGCGAGTTGAACAATGTTCGGTACATTTATAAAATAATTAATTTTTTGGTATCCAACACCCTTAAGTAGCATTCACGACAAATTAGAATCGAGTCGCCTTAATACACCACAGAAGGAACAACAGGTCCGTATTGTCTTTGAATTCCAACTAAGCATCATCATACTGGTATAAAACCATACCGGAAATGCTTACTGATTCTCTACAATATTCATTATTTGCAGGTCATCAGTTATTCGGGTGGGTAGTTGATTTTGTCCTAATCAAATACGGTTTTATTCTTTAGAATTATTCACAATCAATCGCGTGCCTTTGAGTGGTCATGAAAATAAATATATATGTATATATTTTTATAGTCAGGAAAATAGCTATTTCTGGGTTGTAAAGTTCTTTTAATATTATGTTAATGTCAGTTGAGAAATTAATTCATAATCGTGAGAGTTTTGTTTTCGAGAAAATATAAATTTGTAGAGTTACGTTACTCCGTTTGATCGAGATTAGTTCTCGAAGCGTTGACGACTGAAACGGACGTTTGTTCACTTTTTGGTTATGGTCCATACGGTATAAGAAGGCCACTTTCTGACAGTCAGTGAGTGACAACTTAACGTTTACGAAACGAACAAAGTGCCATTTACAAAATCCTGTATCAGCTGATGCACGAACGAACAAAAGTTAAAATTACGTTGGCTATTCTGAGTGCACTGCCAATGCACATCACAAAAGCAGAAAATACGCGGGTAAGAAAGAGTTCTTACATTTATTAATGCATTTTATTTTACAAGGACACAAAACAATGGTTGTTAGTGTTAAAAACTAAACTTCGTGATAATGTAGTTACGTATAGGTGTTCAAAATGAAATGTACAATAGAACGATACGACGCGGAAAAGTTTTCTGAAGTTGTGCTAACTTCAAAAAGTTTTTTCACGTCGTATCATCCCTCTCCAACCTCGCTTTCAACACGTCCTTGATATTAATTCGAAAAGCATACAGAAATATTGCATAATATTGTTGAATTATTTTTCTATTAATTTGACGAAACGACACGAATTTGAAATATATTTCCAGCCCGTAATCTAAGAACAATCAACTTAAAATAAGACGCTATCTGTTATCCAAAAACAGCGGCTCAAACTTCACCGTGACGCGCTGTGCTCGCGATCTCTCGGATATTATGCGAGGTATTACCGGCCAGAAATGAACCTCTTTTTTTGCGCGATATATAACGAATTTACAAATAAATGCCAATAGTTATATTTTTCCACGAGCTCTGCATAATTTTTAAAGTAACATATATTTCATGTAAAATGATTTGGAGTAAAAGTCATTTATATTCGGCCGGTAATCGTTCGTCTACGTAAATTATACGCCATATTGTTCTCTCGAAACCCATCTCCTTGATTCCGTAGACACGCGTGAATAGTTTTTAAGCAATTCTAACGTTATTCCACGTCACATATTTCCAACTCGAATATATTAGCTACAACGCCCAAAGTGTGATAATAGATACAACAGACCGTCTCGCAAATGTTAACCCAAATTCACTATCTCGGACAAATTAAAAAAGAGATAGCAAATATTTAATTATTTGTAACATTTTATATTTTTACTTGTATAATCTACTTATTTTTTTTAGACATGTCAGTCTTAAAGTATCTTAAAATTTGTTTAGCATAACAGTACAATGGCAAGTGGATTAGCTGACAGCGTGTTGATAAAAAATACAGCCCCGACTTGACGGACCAGCTGATGGCGGAAGGATACATAGTCAGATGTAGTCAGACGTAAACAGTGGCGCTACTTTCGCAGACCTGTCAGAAAACGGCCTTCTTATACAGTATGGACTATATCCCAGTGAACCAAAAGCAGTTATACATTCTTTAAATATACTCTACTTTCTACTGGTGGTTACTTCCAAAATTTCTGAAGCTCTGCTAAAGTTCTAGTTCCAGGCTATTCTTCTGCCTCGTGCAAACAAAGATTAACGGAGTCTAGATGATTACGCCCGAAGGGTCAACGCACCGCTTTTATGCGCACTCTGCTTCATAATATTTTCCATGAGAAATGTTCCTTATTAGGCGTTATCAACACTCCTGTTTATCTCTATGTTCTTTTTCATATTAATTATAATTTAAATATTACAATTTATAGAAAAAGTGTCAATAAAAGTTCAATTTAACCAAAAATAAGATTATTCGTGTACATGGGTTATTATTAAAATGTTTGATTGAAAAAATCTGAAGATACCGTGAATAGACTATAATTAGGGCCAGTGACTTTTCGCGTAAAAATTCGAGCACACAGTAGACTTCAATACAATATACACACCTCAGCTGTTGTTATACCTCAATTGGCTGATGGTGCCATGTCCGTCTTTGACCGAGCCACTCCGACACTGAACCTTCGTGATTCGTGCGCAAACGGTTAACACTGGCCAGAACATTTTTTTAGCCAATCAAAGAAGCTGGACGACCCTACAGTGGTTTGGACTCTATCTTGTCTCGAAATATTTTCGCGAAATATCACTGCCTCTAGCTATGCGTATATATTGCCTGTTACAGTAAATTCTTTATAAATATCGATGAGAATGTTTAAAAATTTTTTTATCAAGATTATTAGAAAATATTCATTTATGTACGTTTTGATACGTTTTCTTTTCTACAGTCGGAAGTTGTGTGTAACAGTTAGCACTTCAGAGGAAACCTGCATGCAAATTACACAGCATTCGCTAAGAATATTTTTTGTGCGACTCGTGTTATTATTCTTTGTTCCGAAGATTTTTTTTTACATCGCGTTCAGCGGCGATGTTGAGTGATACTGCAACTTCCTTTGGAGAGCGCTGGTCCACCGTTCCGAGCCGGCAGAGCTGGGAGATAATTACGCCGTCAGTTCACAATGAGGAAAATCGGAATATGTATACGGTACGTTCACTCGTAGAAACTGTTAAAACATCGTGCAAAACTATAATAATAATCCCCGGACTCTGCGTGGCAGGGGGGG
>NQII01000519.1:32224-46479 GCA_002778355.1 Clitarchus hookeri | reverse complement strand
GGGGGGGGGGGAGTGATTCACATCAGCACAACAGCGGCTGGTGAACGTTTGCAAAGTGTGCTGACTCTAGTTCAGTACCGTTTCCGGTTGTTACGCAGAGTTCACGCAACGGCACGCATAAAAACACTGTTCCGAGGCTGATCTCACGCCAGACAATGTTTCAGGACAAGTCCACGTTAAATGAGTTTCGTTATCATTTTTTTTTAAAAAACAAAGAATCTTTTTTTTTTTCAATAACGTTTTCAGAAAAAATTAAAAAAATTCACCAAAAAAAATATACTTATTTCTTTAAAAAAAAATCATACAAATCCTTACAAAATTAGCCTGATGAATATTTCATTTGCAATTTCGGTAAGGTTTTATTTCCAGAATTGGCCTCGCTGTTACTCTAGATTCCATAATCAGCTGATATTTTATTTGTAGGGCAGGGAATCTGCACGGTCGCGAGCAGAACAAAACCAGCCAGCATTTTCTTGCAACAAAGAACGTAAGTATGCTATTTAATTTAGCTCCGGGGGTACGATAGTTATGCCACACCTGTTACATAATTATGTAAAGTTTCATGTGCATAAAACATTTTTTTTTATCCTTAACTTATATAAAAAAATTTAAGCTTACTTAATTTGACCGCGGCAGCCACGATTTTAATCGCAATGTCTGCTACGGTAAATTGTCCGATACTTGAAACTGGAGACAGACATGCCCGTTACAATGACGTCACACCCGTCACACTACAATATTAGTAAATATATATTATTAGTATATATATAAAGTGGTTCTTTATTTCATTCCTAAACCCTTGCTCTTGCTTGTCTTATACTTTCGAAAGAAGACGTGTAAAAATTCGAGCTATAATCCATTCACGGTTACTTCACGCTTTTCTGAATACCTGCCAAAGATCTACTTTCAGGATATTCCTCCGCCTCGTGCAAACTAAGCTTAGTTAAATATAGAAAATCACACCAAAGGACATCGCACCGAATTCGTGCGCACTCAGTTGCAATAATATTTTGTATAAGAACTATTTCTTAATAGGTGCTACCAACACACGGGTTTTCTCACTGTGTTTATTAATATTTATTATAAATGAAATATTATTGTTTGTAATTAAAATACAGGTAAAACTTCAATTTAACGAAAAATATGATACTTTCGTGTTAACAGAGGTGTAAAACGCTTATGATACATTGGATAATTAGAATACAGTATAACTAAATGCGTCATACATGGGGTGATTTTCCAAAGGTTTGATTTAAAAAGTGTGACGTAACCGCGAATAGACTACCTATCTCACAGAGTTCAGTCAAACAATCGCGAGATTGTAACAGGTGTTTTGTAATTTGCGACACGCCCGTTACAAAAGTATTATTGCGATTATTTCTTGAAACTGTACTTTTTAACACATTTTAGTTGGTTAATTTTTTTTCTTTACGCCTAAAACTTTATATTTAAAACCTAAATTCAAGTAAATTTTTTTTGTTTTTATACGTTTTATTGCCGTTTTTTTACGTTAAACTTAATGCTTATGTCGCACCCATTTCAATGGAATAACCTCTTAGCAACCTCACGTCCCGTGGATCCACCAAAGATAAATAACACGTTGAACAAATTTTAGAACAACGGTTAAAGAAATCGCTGCCCGTAAATTATATGCTTCTAATTAATACGCTTGTTGCGAGTAAATCAAAATAATTAACTAGCAAACATAAGATAATTTTTATCGAAAGACAATTTCATGTAGCCTACTTTGTGAAAGAGTATTTTCAAAAAGTGGAACTATTTTTATCGGAACTTAACTAGTGAACCAGTGGAACGCACTGACGCTTAAGCGCCACGCCAGTGTAACTCCCTTAGAACCAGTATAAATCACTGTTAAATCAAACAATACCAGCAATTAAAATAATTTACCAATCGTACTACCTGAGACTGAAGGATAAACAAAATTTGTTCGTAAATTGTTTCTTGTGAGCATTCCCCGGTAAAGAGAAATAACATTACGGTATTAATTTATCGAAATTACCATCAACCTCACAGAAACTTGTAGTCTACGATGGGACGAACTGAAATCAACAAATTAACTGCATGCTCAAGGGTAAATATATACGTCGCCATCAGTAGATTGGCGGTGATTGCCATCAACCTCATAGAAACTCGTAGTCTAAGATGGCATGAACTGAAATCAACAAATTAAGTGCATGCTCAATGGTAAATATATACGTCGCCATCAGTAGATTGGCGGTGATTGCCATCAACCTCACAGAAACTCGTAGTCTAAGACGGCACGAACTGAAATCAACAAATTAACTGCATGCTCAAGGGTAAATATATACGTCGCCATCAGTAGCTTGGTGGTGAACTACTTTCACCAAACTAATCACCATACAAACTTATAATCTAATATCGAAGTTTCCTCTGGTAGCTCTGTTGGTAGAGCTGTGGACAGTACATTGTACGACGTAGTAATCTAAAGGTCGCTGGTTCAAATCCGGCCCGGAGAAGCGTTTATTTTATCGTAGAATTATATCTCCAGTTCCAACAAATATTATCTTTTTGCTCAACGCCTTGAAACAACTTCAGATTTTCAGAGCCAGTATGTAATAATACTGTTATTGTAAGACACCATAAAAATTCGTTCATTTAAGCATAAATTTGCGGCATTTTGCTAACAATTATTTCTGGGACCTACGAAAGTAATGTCTGTGTTCCTTAAAAATATTCGTAAAACATAACACATACACAAACTAATAGCTTTATAACTAGGGGCAGTGATATTTCGCGAAAAGATTTCGAGACAAGATACAGTCCAAAGCACTGTAGGGTCGTCCAGCTTTTTTGATAGGCTAAAAAATGTTCTGGCCCATGTTAACCGTTTGCGCACGAATCACGAAGGTTCTGTGTCGGAGTTACTTAGTGCCGAGTGGCTTGGTCAAAGACGGACACGGCACCAGCAGCCAATGGAGGTTTAACACCAGCTGAGGTGTGTAAATAGTATTGAAGTCTAATGTGTGCTCCGATTTCTACGCGAAAAGTCACTGGCCCTACTTATAACTAAAGCGAGACTTTAAAAGCACAAAACAAACAGCCTGGTATTTAAAACTGTCCCTCCTCACACTAAGCAATTTTTTCAGTAGATCTCAGATATATTAGATTTGGTACAAACCTTCATCTTGCTGTACGGAGTAGCCGATAAAAAATATTTTTTACATAAGTGAGTGGTACTTAATCCTAGAATAATGAAATTCGAATTATTTGCATGAATGCAGTTTTATTTACGTGAATAAACGTAGAGATGCATGCGGAGCGCAATTACTTTATACTATTCCACCTTCGAACAACTATCGCAGGAAAACTATCGTGTTTACGAAGTAACTGTTTACAACACACTGTAAATTCGAATCAGTGAAAAACCACCGATTCGCAGTGAAATTCAACTACTAGAATCAGTGAGAATGGCTTCTCCTAGAATCAGTGAAAAACCAATGGTTGTTTCAGTGAAAGAATTTCACTGATTGAACAAGTGACGTTAAATTAGACCGTCACCTTACCAAGTCACGTTGATAATGAAGAGGAAAATACATGTTTTATACTTCCTCGTCGAAAGTGTGTAGTTTTAAATTGTACTCCCTTTATTTTCAGTTTTAGTAAGTTTATTTGGCAACGTCATGATTGTTAAAACGAAAAGTACATATCACTGCACTCTCGTCACCACATTTTACGAAGTTTAAACCTTCAAACAGAGTGCTGTGATGACTACATGAAAACTAAATAAAAGACGTAAAAAAAACGGAATGATAGACCTCATAAAAATGTTCATGTTACCTCACAAAATGGTGTTTTGCAAGACGAAACACATTTTAGAAAGTATTTTGAATTGGTTTTATCAGTTTATGCGTTCTTATTTCGCTTGATACACGTTGTTCAAAAGCCATTTTTACTCGTCGTTTGACGGCCGTTTTTACACGCTGTTTAACTGATCCATCGGTCAAAAAAATAAATCACTGAAAAACAGTGAAAAAAATACAATGGCTAATAAATTAGTGGAACATGTCACTGAATCAATAAGTGAAGAAAAACTGGCATTTTGTGACTGATTCAATAGTTAAATTCACTGAAGTGACTGTTGAATCAGTCAGGCACTGTTAACTGATTGAAACAGTTAAATTCTCACTGATTCAGATTTAGAGTTCAAACATAGTTAAAGGCGCAGTTACAGTGAAAATCTGCTTGCTACAACCACCGTTCGCAAAGTTACATAAATTATATTAAACTTAACTGGTAGCGTTTTATTCTCGTACTTGATCATTCTAAACTCAAGCAAGCTATTCTTAAAAATAAATTGCAAAGTAATCTGTTGAGGAAATAAAAATAATCCTTCAACTCAATGGTTTCCACGTTATTAAAATAACTTTAAAACATCTTCATACACCTTTAATGTTTTGGGGACATTCGTATTTCGCAACATCACAGTAAAAACAATCTGTTGAAAAGGCGACACGATCGGGAGAAGTTGCATCTGGCGTAACGCCGTAAAAGTAATTATGAAACATTCAACTTAACTAGAAAATGTATAATAATCCGTACCGATGTCCTAAGAATTCCCTTTGGCAATAATTTCTCGGGAATACAACACTTGGTTCGTATGAAATAAGACCGTAACATCTTACTCTAATTTTGTCTCAGTTCGCGAATTTTACCGCCAAACTTAAAGTGGAGTCTTGAGCAACCATTAAACGTACTATATTTTTTATGATTATGATATTTGTTTGGAATAAGAAAATTGCCATATATATACATATATATGTATAAATAAATTAATGACATTTTTTAAATTCATCTTAGTTTTTTGCACTTAAATTACGCTGCTTCATTACATGCACAAATATTGTAAATTATTGAGGGCTCTCCTACATCCATATTGGATGTTTATGGGGTTAATTTAGCTGTTTTTAAATCAACCTTTGAAAAGTGTCAACGGCTATAAATGCACGGGGTATTTTAACTGGCACGGTGACCGGCATGCGTCCAGTAAAGTTGGCAACGACGGAGCGAAATTACATGCTTCCATTTCTTAAAGTTGGTATACGTGTTAGGTAAACATTCGTGAATAACGAAATCGTTTGCTTTTAAGAACTACCGAATCTGTAACACATTTAGACCTACTTTTTCCAGAAATTTCACATTTTCACTTGACCGGCGCATTAATAAAGTGATTACGTCCACGGCAATGTTAATGTTACGTACGGCGGAAGAATATGCATACATGTAGATATCAAGCAGAGTTTTCAAAAGTGCTCAGATTACCGTTAACAGCCCATAGAAGATGTAGGCTACCGTATTTCAAGTTATGGGCTTTTCACGGTAAAATGNCCCCCCCCCCCCCCCCCCCTTTTTTATATAGAAAATAATGCCTTGTGAATAATAAACACAGTGTAGATATAACACCGCCCTCGAAAATTAACGTTTAAGGCTACAATAAAATATATCTACTGGACATTATTCCAAATGAGAGGGCCTTAAAAAGTGCTCACTTTACCGTGAATAGACTATACCCGCTTCACGCCATTGTTCGCTGTCCCCTACCTTCTGCAGCCCTGAGAACAATGTCCCCCAACCGAGTAGCCGAGGTAGCGACAGCGCCCCAAGCGGACCCCTCAGGTAATGAATGGGAGTTGCGTGCTAGCAGGCCGCCATTGGGCGCTAATCATCATTGACCAGACATTATGAATGCCCCGTTGCCTGGCAACTAATTGTTGACACGGACAGGGCGTGCTCGCCCGCCTTCCCCTCCCTCAGAAACTTTCCCCTCAACAGCTCCATCCCTACCTCGTTAAACACTCTCCCCTCCTCTCATTCGTCAGCAACCTTTAATCATTGCTTGGCGACAATAAACGCCCTGCGTTGCCACGCCTCACGATAATTATGGTTTTGTGTTTTCTTTTTTTTCTCGTGCGACATACGATAACTCTCTGAGAGTACGATAATTTTGTTTCTACCTGCGGAATTTAATTTCGTTACAAGTAGCGGCGCAGTGATCGTGGGTGTGGGAGGTTACAGGGGTACATTGTACCCCCTAATTTTGTGGGTGGAGAACAACATAGCCTTCGTAATCCCCTTCCCCAAAAGAAAAATATTCTGATGTCCTTCAGTACCTCGGTACACAAGTATTATTTCCAGCCAAAGTGCAGTGTCCCACCAACGTAGGCCTATTTGTTTCTTTTGAACCAATAAATGGGTTGCGTTTCAATAACTTTAAATGATCATATAACCTTCACTTTGTATATGGAACCTAAATAACTAGTGCCATCGCTTGAAAAAAATCAAAGAACTTGGAGTTTTGAATTTAATTTAAAAAAAAAGTCGTTCGAAAAGGCTATTAGAATGACAGACTGTGTCAAATATCGATCACAATAACGTACGTAAATTGAACAGGAAGTCACGGTGTTTTGGAAATTACGTTGGTTACACATTAATTTCGCTGTTTTCATCTAACGCTAGCTGCGTTTCGCATGTATATTTTACCACTTATATTTGTATGAGGAATCACCTAATCGGCTATTCGGTGGAGTTCGTTTCTAAGCTCTGTATGTATGCATGTTTGTGGGTGTGTGTATAAATAAATATATATATATATATGGACATGCTAGTGCAAAAGTAAGACGTAGACGCTAAAATCATACCCATTCGTAGAAAAAAAACCATAAAATGTTTTTAAAGATTTTTAGTCTTCCATTTGGTAAGAGTTTTTAAATCAGTATTTAAAATTATTACCAGGTTATGTTAGTTACATGTCATATTTCAGGGGTGTATATGAAAAATATAATTTCAATAACAAAAGTTGCAAATAAATAAAAACTTGTAGATAGTTCGGTTTTACACGAAATATCTAACCCTATAAAGCCAGCTAGTTAAATTATGTGGATATCGTCGTTTTAGAAGAAGGTTGTGCTGAAAAATTCCTAGTGCTATAAAAATATTCGCAGATAACTTATCTTATTCTTGCACTGACACAGCGATTATATATCTATGTAGATATAGTTGTTAATATTATATATGGGCTTAAACATTATACTAATATAGAATATATAAAATTAATCTGCAAAGGACAGCCAATAGGTATTATTGGGTTTGGTTATATTAGGTTAGGTTAGCTTGCCTTGTGTGAAATTGCCAATAAAACGACAGTATTGGTTGGTTCAATATTTATCTAATTTTATGGAAAAAAAACACAAAAATNAAAACGACAGTATTGGTTGGTTCAATATTTATCTAATTTTATGGAAAAAAAACACAAAAATACAAATACAAAAACCTTCAATGCCATCGCATATAAATACAATGTAGAATTTACAATTATGATAAATTAAAAAAAATTATTTAAATTATTGACTTTATGGAAAACAACCTAAATGAGAGATTACTGCAACCAAACCTAAGCATTACTGCAAGCTTCAGCTTACACCATTTCTGTAAATCACTATCATCAACAGTAAGTAGGGCCAGTGACATTTCGCGTAAAAATCGGAGCACACAGTAGACTTCAATACTATATACACACACCTCAGCTGTTGTTGTACCTCCATTGGCTGCTGGTGCCGTGTCCGTCTTCGACCAAGCCACTCAGGACTAAGTAACTCCGACACTGAATCTTCGTGATTCGTGCGCAAACGGTTAACGCGGGCCGGAAAGTTTTCTAGCCAATCAAAGAAGCTGGACGAGCCTACAGTGCTTTGGAGTTTATCTTGTCTCGAAATCTTTTCGCGAAATATCACTGCCCCTTTTGTATTACCCACTCCACAAACAAGGTTATTTCCTCGTTCTACGTCAGCCTTGCCAGTAATCGTGGCGCTGCCGGGGCCCTTGCCTCGTTTCGTAGGCGTCCCACTGGTTTCGCCTGACGCAGCCATCAAGTACTTCCCTTGCTACCCCATTTAATCCTAATCCAGAAGATCGTCGTTCATGGTTTTAACGATTCCGTATACCGTTTCGACAAATTTTCTTTATCTCTTCGCGTACCTCAATATCAAAGATGTTGAATCTCGTCACCGGCCATGTCTCCTCAAGACCTATTGGCATCGTTTTAAGTGCGGTTATTTCCTTATCAAACATTTCGCAACTGTACAACACATGATAGACATTTTGTTGAATCTTTACCGCAATCACAGATATCATTATCTATTTTATGTATCTTCAATAAATAACTTTTCAACTGGCAATGGCCACTAATTATATCTTTCATTGTCTTGTTCATAATTACTTCACTACTGCACCAAATTTCTAAATCTTTGATATTATTTTAACTCCTATATTTCCTGCAGCTGGAGACCATTCTAAATTCAATTTCTTTATAGCTTACTTAAAGAGTTTTTTTTTTTTTCATTTATTTTATACTATATATTTCATCATCTTCTATCCGTCGGACCCATCTATTGTTGTGCTCCGTGAAACCTTTATATGTGTTATCCTCGACTGTCATTGAAATTTCAGTATGTTTTAACTTGTATACTATATTTCTATTGTTTATAATATAGTATATTTGTAGTTCTTTGTTCTACATAGTTGTTGAAGCGGATGATGTCGTACAGCTCTGAGTTTTTTAATTATATAATTATTCTGAATTTTACTATCTATAACTATTATTCCATACGTTATTACATATATAAAAAAAGAATTGTAGATTATTTTCCTGGATTTCATTTTATAACTAGTATATTGCCATATTTTGCTGTGTTTACAAAGAGCATCTCCGTGATGTGAACATCCCGTTGTGAACACTAGTGACCAACCTGTTACTACTTCAACCGTGAAAATACGCCTACGGCCACAGGCCTGATCGCTATATTCAAGCTTCGCCGGTCTAGCGAACCTGTGAAGTTATTAGAAAAATAAATACTTTCATAATGTGCTAATTCTCACGTGTACTAGTAGACATAGGCCTAAGCACTAAAGAAAAAACTGAAAACAAGAGAAATCATTGTAGTGTTCACAAATGTTTGCTCAACATTGTTAGTTTGGCGTTAAGACGTGGAACTACTTTCCGTCGGTATGTTGCCAACTTTACCGGACACGTTCCAGTCAGGGTGCCCGCTAAAACACGCGCTGGTCGGGGAAGTGACATTTTTCAAAGGTTGAGTTCGAAAGTACTCAATTAACCGTTAACTATATACCGTACAGGCCTGTACATAGTTATACACACACGCAGGCGACGCACTAAAAAAAAAAAAAAATTGTGGGAATGTCAGCGTCGGTAAATAAAAAATTAAAAAAAAAAATGTCCAAGTGCATTTACAACTTTCTCCGCTGCGTGGTAGTTGCAGAGACGGCCACCGCGCGATCGCAGCGCTGCGTGCGTCCGACACGCGGACGGCAGGCGAGGCATATCTCACGGAAGGAAACGACTCCGGGCAGACTCAGCATTCCTTAGGACCCGGGTGGTTATGAAGAGGGGGAAAGGGATGACGACGCTAATTGTAGGGGCGGGGTGCTAAGGAAAGGATCGACTGCGTATCTGGGGGGTGGGGGTGTAAGGAGGAGGGGGGAGAAGGTGTGAGGGTTCTTGTTGTCCCCTCCAGGGGCGAAAGCGACAGTGGTAGTACCCTGTCGGGGGCTCCCGGGCTCGAGATATTTACTGCCCCGGTGCCCGAAACTCGTGAACGCCTGGGTGGGAAGGAGGGGGACGGGGTTACGGACCCCCCCCTCCCCATATGCTGGAGGAGGAGGGAGATGTCTCGCACCTTTTCCTTTAACCACACGACTCTGCCCGCTTGACTCGCGACCTTGTCCGACTCTGCGCCGACCAGACAGCGCCGTTTGTCACGAGAAAACAGTCGAAAGAGTCGAGAAAAATACGCCTGCCAGCCGTGTTGATTACGGAGTTCCCGGACAGTTCGAGAACGTGGTCTGGTGTTTCGAACACTCGACAGTTTGTTTCACAGTCCAGACGCTTCCGAATACTCCCGAGAAATGAATCGGGAGGGGGAAAAAAAGAATTCGGAATGTAGCTGTGTCGGATTCACAGCCTGAGGGGTTTTACGTGAATATTTTCTTTAGGGTATGGGAGTGAAAAGCAGCGAAATTGAGACTCGGCTTGTTACGGCTTAAATCGTCATATCTAGACGAGAACTTTAGTTTGGCGCCAAGATCAGCCCGGAAATGTTCGCTCACGCCCGAAATTGCCGCCAGTCACCGCGGACCCCCACCCGAGCCCCTCGCACATGCGCGGCGTCAACTCAAGTTCATGAATTTTCGGGTAAAAATCGGAGCACGCAGTAGACTTCAATACTATATACACACCTCAGCTGTTGTTATACCTCCATTGGCTGCTGGTGCCGTGTCCGTCTTCGACCAAGCCACTCAGGACTAAGTAACTCCGACACTGAACCTTCATGATTCGTGCGCAAACTGTTAACACGGGCCCAGAACATTTTTTTAGCCAATCAAAGAAGCTGGACGACCCTACAGTACTTTGGACTGTATCTTGTCTTGAAATCTTTTCGCGAAATATCACCATCCCTATAAATGAGACACCCTAGAACACTCTAACCAAACTCCGAAAAAAAAAAGAACTCACGTCATCTCGTGCAGTTTGGCCTGAGGACGAGACTGTCACTCACTGGGGTAGCGACCTATGCGTAGAGATATAAAAATTTCCCGGATTCATTTGGCAAGCATGTAGACTCCACAATCCTTTGTGTAACCGAGCTTCATTTGACTGTTCATTGGTTGATGATCCAGTTCCACCCCAGATCAGGTGTCACGGGGAATTCCGTGCTTCTGTTTTCTTGCAGGTTAGTGATTGGCTGAAATTCTCCCAGGGCGTGGCGTACAAGATGCGATACAATTGGTAAAAAAAAAAAAAAATTCATGCGTTTTAAAGTCTGTCTTGCTTCTAGCGATGACCGAATATCTGAGCCACAATCACGTAAGAGCAAAGGATTCTAACCCACAGGTCACTGAACTCGCCGAATTTTCCTGTCGCGCACATAGAATTCCGCGCGAAAATCCGCAAACTCCGAGCTGATCCGGACGCACAAAAAAAAAAATTACGAATTCTTTCGATGGGAAACCAATTTAGCAGCTAGATATACGACGCATCATCGAGAAACCAAGAAGGTGCGGGGCCCACAATTTCACCCGAAAATTTATTTGAAAAATTCTAGCAGCAGGTCCTGACAAGTTTATACCAAAATGGTGAAACCGTCTCGAATCGTGCTGAATTATCCCCTTTTTTTTCCCGTTGCCTCCAATGGGTCCCCAGAGTCGCCACTGGAACACGCTGTCGCTCGTTACCCGCACAGTAAACCGTAATGATTTACGCCTTGGAAATTCCTGAGGCGCATATTTAAAAAAAAAAAACGGCTTTTCAACTACATCTTCATGGGAGGGTAAAAAAAAAAAATTCTTCAGCTCCCCGCAACCTGGAGACCTACCGGGCGTGATTTACTATGTAATAATGGGCAAACAAACAAAAACAACCCTCCACCACCCTCCTTATCCAGAAAAACTCCTGGGTAAGTTCGCTAGAAGAAAGAAAGTGGAGGTCTGAAAAAAAAAAAAACAACCCTAAACCCCCCGGTATGGATATCCCGTAAGTTAAGTCCGGTAACAAGCGAAGCTAATTAATAACGCAAGCTTATATCATCTCCTAACAATTTCTCCCCCCTCCCCTCCTTTTTGGACACACCTTCTTGTCCCAGCCCGTACGTGTTGAACAGTCGGAGAGAGAGAGAGAGAGAGAGAGCGGAATATATAATAAAAACAACAATAAAACTGGCAGTGTTTAAATAAGGCGTGACCAGTCAGTAAATCAATGCTAAAACTGCCCCACCATGTGGCCTATTATGCTCTTACGGTAGGGATGTGGGTAGGGGGTGAGAAGGGAAGCTGTAGGTCCAGCATCCGTAATGCTTTCCCCTCTCTCTACCCCTCACAGAGACTCGACCATTATTCGAAATAAAATTCGAAGTGAGTGTGTCGGAGGAGTGAATGTGCCAAGGGGGGAAGGGGGGTGGGGTAGGGCGAGAAATGAAAGGCGAAGAAGATGAAGTAAGAAATAAATAGAATGTCCCCTCCACGTTGTGGGTGCAGGGGGAGGGGGTAAGGGTGTGTGTGTGTAGGTGAGAAATTTGTTGTATGCGCGCGGTCGGGAACACAACCACGAACGCTGCGGGTCGCCTCGTGTCTCTGGGAGTGAGAGAGAGCGTGAGATATATATGAGAGAGAGGAGAGAGAGTGAGATATATATATGAGAGAGAGATGAGAGACAGAGACAAGAGAGAGAGCACAAGCCCCACCAGTGCAACAGCCACTCCGGAACCTCACACGCAGACGAAAAGACGCGTGTACAGACCAAAGATGAGGTGGACCGATCGTCGGCTTCTGCGCATGTCCGGAACAAGGCCTGTCTGCAATTGGCGCTATCGCGACCCGTGTCTTAGGATAAGGATGCGCTGATTGGTGCGCGTGACCCTCTGACGTCACGGCGCTGTCCCGAACTCCCGTGTCCCAAGTTGAAGCATGCATAAAACTGAACTTTCGTCCCAAGTTGTGTCCTAAGTTGATAGAAAAATAGGACTTCCAATACTTTCGCGCGCATTCGTGGATATGTTTACGTTGTTGAATGCTAATGAATAATTATAGACGTCTCCGTCCGGGTATGAACTGTTAAATATGAAAGCTAAAACTTTTAGAACGAAAAAGTTTGAAATGGAAAATTTGGATGTCAGTCGGCGAACTTATTTAAAAATAAAACAGTTAAGGCGTGTATCGTTAATAAATATTCAAATCACCCATCTCGTATACATTAAATAACCGATAATTCAGCAGCCTTCAAAAATCACTACGTTACAGCAAATTACGTGCGAATTTACTGTGACTTAGAGCAAAATTCAGAAAGCTTAACTTCGGCCAATCGGACAACGCATTTGTAGACCATTCGGACTGCGTCAATGTGACGGTCACTTGACGCCGAATTCCGAACACGTCCACAGGTACGGGCCGATTGTAGACGGGCCTTTTTGACGCCCTCGTGGCCAATACAGCTGTCAAAGTCACATGGTCAACGGTGATGAACGGGTTTGTTTACCGGAACGTATAATCGCGGTCGTTCGTCGTTAAGGCGCCCGTCTACCTGGAACTTTTTCCCACGTTTAGGCCGAGAAGCGCGGGAGCGATAAGGGCGACACTGCCACGCGCATCAAGTACGCCATCGCCGCTAAGCGCAAGGCTCTGAACTGGCGTGCAGTGTTCTCGTCGTGCTGCGTGTACCTATGGGACTTTCAGCGGTGACCATATTATTTTATTAGTGGGAAGTCTTTAGGAAGGTTCAGTGCAGGCCCCTATAGTAGTTTTGTATGTATCTGATGCGTGCATTTTGAGCTACAGCGCCTTGGAAAGGCCGTTTTTAGCGGTTTTGGAGTACTCTGAATTGATGTTTCTAACGTACGTGATATTTTGAAAGTACTTAACAGCTCTCGTCTGAAGTGTGTGTTCTTTTCGTAGATCAGCACGTTGGACGCACGCTTAATAGTTTCGTTGAAAAACGTGTATTTGGAACACTCTGCAACGCAGTTCAAGCGCCAGGTAGATGGGCGCCTTAAGGGCGGCCGGTTATGCCGCGATTAAATTTTCCGCGCGATCTCGGGCAGAAGCTTCCACAAGACCTGCTACCCGAGCCTGCATGCAGGCTTGCATGGGATCGTCCAAGGAATCTTCCATCATGGCGTACAGGCTTCATACTCCAGCGCAATATGTATTTCAACTAGGAACGCATTGCGTTTTACTAGTGCGCACTGCTCTTTGTCGGGCGTTTTCGTGTCAGCAAGGGCCGCGGTACTGTAATCGCTCGACTTCTCGCCTCCCATCGAGGCGAACCGGGTTCAATCCCCGGCCGGGCCACTCCTGGATTTCAGCACGTGGGGATCGTGCCGGACGATGCCACCGGTCAGCAGGTTTTCTCGGGGACTTCCCCGCCTCCCAACGCCCCATCATTCCGGCACCACTCATCTCGCCTCACCCTCATCGGCTCTCAAGGCCTCGCTGTTAAGATGTTAAGAGCCGCCATTTATCGGTTTTTCAGCGTCACGTGAGAAGATACGAAACCAAACCTGTCAGTTCTTGGTGTCATGAATTCTGCGAAGTTGTACAGGATTGCACATGTTCGAGTTGTGTTGTTAAATCTTAGCAGTAGGCTACAGAGGGATATAAATAAACACGTGATGGCGAGGATACCCGTTATCTTAATTGCTTTTTACGGGACG
>NQII01000519.1:18551-31997 GCA_002778355.1 Clitarchus hookeri | reverse complement strand
TTTTTTTTCAATTTGCGACCGAAAAAATATTCGTAAGTTTCCACAGTAAGCATATACTTCTATTACTATGAATAAGGACGGATAAATTTCGCTAGTTCGTTTGGGGAAAAAAGTATACAATAATCATACGTGCATTTGAGTTTGTTTCACAATAAAGTCAAGTTTAATGACCCTTTCAGATCTTTAGTGTATGGTTTCGGGTGTCGCGAGTAATACATATTTTTTTATGCGTGCTGTACTTCAGCTGACAGAGACCTTGTTTCGTTAATACAACCAATGAGTTGCAGGCGTTGTTTTTAGTGGTCGCAGATACGAACCAGGCAGAACGTAGAGCAGAAGCATAGTTTACAGATCAGTTGCCCCCCAACCCCCCGCCCTCCCGGGGGAAAACCATTGATCAATGAGACTTGCACTCCATAGCACCGATCAAATATAACTTTCTTGTGCAACATGTAGACGACGATTGTATACTTTGGAAAGGAATGAAAGGGCTAACCTACATGCACACAGGGCCGTAGCGTAGTGATAATTCTTGGACCCTCTCTCAGCCATCAGGCCTTACCGGGACTTCTCATTCCCTTATAACTTTTTCCACGGCTTAATTTAGTCGTATAATGACTAGGTACAGGTGTATCTCAGGGGTTTTTTGCAATTCTATTAACATCGACGTATCTCATTTTCCGCTAAACCGAATTTTTATAATTTTTTATGTATAAATTTTGATATTTCATATGAATAAAACCAGATAGCATATATATATATATGAGTTGGTAGTGCCTAGTACTATATAATTATCATGCAAAATATAATTAAACTGAGTGCGCACGAATGCGGTGCGTTGACAGCTGAAAAAAGAAATACTTCGTGGCTGCTACAAAATGTACTGTTGGCATACGCACAGCCAAATAATTTTGTGGCCACCACAAAATCGTTTTCTAGAGACCACGCATGTTTCGCGGCAACCGCTAAAAAAGTTTGTGTTCACTACAAAATAATTTGTCTGTGTGCACGCCAACATAAACATTCTGTAGCAGCCACAAAGTCTTTTTTTTTTTTTTTCAATTACCTTTTGGTGTAATTTTCTAGACTCAGTTTCCAAGAGGCGAAGGAATAGTCTGAAAGTAGAACTTCAGCAGGACTTCNGTGTGTCTAATTACAGTAAAGAAAATAATTTTTTGAGGCTGTTTTGTCTACAGTAACAAAATCGTGCTTTATATCAAAAGGAATGTCAAAGAAACTTAGGTATGCTGTTACTAATTTTTTTATGTATGCATTTTTGTTTTATGGTATCTAATATTAACTTTCTTTATAACGAAGAAATGATTGTTTGAAAATGTTTTGTTTACAATGAAGAAATCTTTGCTGCATACCAAAGGAAAATAATGATAATGTTAAATTTTTCCTTTTCTACATTGTAGTTTTTAGTGCTTGACCAAACTTTTAAAATGCTACGTTACCAAATAACAAATGCAATAGAATTTTTGAGTTTCAAATTTTTGCTTCAGATTACAGTTTAGTATATTTCTGTACATAGAAATATTTTAATCATGATAACGGGGCCGCGGTGGTGTAGTAGTTAGACTACCAGCTTCCCACCAAGACGAACCTGGTTCGATTCCCAGCGGGGTCACCCCCGGATTTTTGCATGCGAGAATCGTGCCGGTTTTTCTCGGGGTTCTCCCTATTCAACGCCCTTTCATTCCGGCGCTTATCCATACTCACTTCGCTTCACACTCATCGGCTCTCAAGACCTCGATGTTAAGAGCTGCCCAAATCTCTCCACTCACTTTAATCATTATTTCGACAGCCAATTATACAAAAACGAAACGTCTAGAAAATGTCTAACTGACTGTATGAAATTATATAATTCGAAGCATCTACAGACAGACAAATGCATCACGTAAAAATAAAATGTTACGAAAGGTGTTCAACATCCCTAAGGCGCGAGATTAAGAAGAAATAAAAAAAATGATAAAAACCGACGCCGTGAACATGGGAGTGTGCCAGCGAAGGAATGTCTCTGAATAATATTAACCTCGGAGGAATTCCACTTATTCTTCACGTGGCCTCCTGGTCGGAGGACAAATTTCCTCGCGTATTTATCGGGGATGTCATCTGTGTTTTGAGGGTCCGCTTGGAACGTGCGATGTGTCCTGTGTGCACGCAGCTTCTATCTCCCCGATCAACGACAATAGCGTGTTATGTTTGTTTTACACTCCAAGAAATTATTCTGAAATTTACCATACCCGTGTATACGCTTTGTGAGAAAGCAGGAATGGTGATGTTTTCTACTATACATTCATTGTAACGTTCCTTCATTTGCTCAGGAAACAGTCGAACGCGTAGGGAAGTTCCCAACTTTCTATATCAGCGACGCTATACATTCCTATATCTGCAACTTGATGTGTGGTATTATAACCATGCAATGTATAGGTTAACAACTTCCATTCCATTACAGTTTAGGAAGTTTACCACATAATTTTTTTTTACAGTGTATGTCGTCACCACGGCTTGTCCACTTACACGTTATTTTCTCCTTCTACAACCACTCTCGTTTTCGGAAATGCTTAATATATAAAATAATCTTCATTATTTTAGACGTTGCGTAGCCCCATTCCGCAGCCAGCATAACTTACAACTTTCGTCAACAAAATTTTAAGGTAAGAAGACCTACTGATCACATGGTAATCTTGGAAGTCTCGTAATCTTTTAGAAATTTATACGCATAACTGGGAGTAATCCAAGCCATTTTGGGGTCGCGGTGGTGTAGTGGTCAGACTACTAGCCTCCCACATGGGCGAACCGGGTTCGATACCCGGCGGGGTCGCTCAAGGATTTTCGCATGTGGGAATCGCGCCGGATGATGTAGCTGGTCAGCGGGTTTTCTCGGGGATCTCCCGTTTCCCCCGCTCTTGCATTTCGGCGCTACTCCATACTCACCACACTCCGCCCTCATCTGCTCCTAAGACCTAGGTGTTAAGAGCCGTCCTAATCTCTACACTCATCCCCCTCTCACCATATTGAAATTTTGAATTTTTCTGTATAACTTAATACGTAGTGTCACATGCAGACGCTCCGCGTCCTTTCTTAGCCCCCCTCTTAAATGGGTGTACGAAGCACAATACTCCAATGGCATCACCGGTACCTAGGTAGATCACGCGGAGTTACGAACGGCTCGCCACATAACACGTGCAGCGTGCCGCAATAAGGGTATCGGGTACGATGCTGCGCCCGTCCTTGGAAGGTTTGAAAGGTTTTTGGTAGTCGCTACGATATATTTCTGGCCATCACCCCCACCTCGTTCTCAGCGCGACTTGGAGTGCGAAGAACATTCTGGCGTGCGTGCCTAGTATAACACTCATGACTGACGCTTCTCGAAAAGTAAGTGCGAAACGCCTGCAAGGTAAATGTGCGAAATGCTGCTTTTGTCATCGATCGCACTAACCATCTTCCAAACGTTACTATACGGCAATTTAGCAACTCCATGGCGTAGAGCAGTGGTTCTCAAACTGTGGTGCTGATATAAAGTCCAATCGTGGTTACTTCCAACTTTTCCGAAGCCGTGATAAAGATCTACTTTCAGGCTATTCCTCCGCTTCTTGCAAATAAACCTTAACCAAGTCTAGAAAAATTATACACTAAAAGGAACAACGTACAGCATTTTCGCGCAATGAGTTTAATGAATTTTTGCATGATAACTAGGGACAATGATATTTTGCGAATAGATTTAGAGACAAGATACAGTCCAACGCACTGTAGGGTCGTCCACCTTCTTTGATTGGCTAAAAAAATGTTCTGGCCGGTATTAACCGATTGCGCACGAATCACGAAGGTTCAGCGTCGGAGTTACTTAGTCCTGAGTGGCTTGGTCACAGACGGACACGGCACCAGCAGCCAATGGAGGTGGAACAACAGCTGAGGTGTGTATATAGTATTGGAGTCTACTGTGTGCTCATATTTTTACGCGAAAAGTCACTGGCCCTAATGATAACTATTTCTCACTAGGCAAATCACAGTAGTTGTAAATTAAACATAATAATTTATAGATAGAGTGAAATGTTTGTGACTCGTGACGTATTTAAGAAACAACCAAGCACGTTGAGGATGGGTAGATTTTTTCAAAAGTTTGATTTCAAAAGTGCGAAGAAACCGCGGACAGGTTACGTAATCGACAGCTCCACTTCTGCGTTGTGAACTCATTCTGCGTCTCAGTTAACCGAGGGGCAAATGTGGTCTTCCGCTCAACCTCCCTTGGTTTTAGCCCGTTTAATACAGCCTGAATTTATCGCAAAGGAAGTTGTCTTTACGCGTTNCTTGGTTTTAGCCCGTTTAATACAGCCTGAATTTATCGCAAAGGAAGTTGTCTTTACGCGTTTTTTTTTTGTTCCTGCCTGGTGACGACGATGCGGGAGACTCGCACGGGGCTACTCACCGTGCGTGAGCCGGCCTCGTTAGCGGCTTCCTATGTCTTACCTGCGTCGCCCGTAGTTAAGGCTCGTGTATTCCACGGCGGCAGCTGAGCCCACATGCTCGCCATTGAAGTTCCTTGCTGCGCTTTTTAAGGGTGCTAGGCACACAAAAAAATTTCCTGTTATTTTATACAGAATGATTCTAAAATCATGGGACAATCTTTGAGGGGTGGTAGAGCTCACTAAAACAAACAATTATTGTATGGGAATATATGGGAGGAAGTGACGCGTTGAGGAGTACTTGCACAGCACCGACCATAATTTTACCTGATATGCAACATGTCGGATATGAACGAGTATACTCAGGATAATAATTTAAGGGGTTAAGAATGTTGACATCGGAAGAAATATCGATATGACTTACATTGGTTATTTATTAAAGTAGACGCCTATCGTTTTGCGAAATGATATATAGGAAGAAAAATATAGATTTCTCGGTACATCGGAATCCGATGTTTTAGGTATTAAAGGACTTGAAAAACGTAAAATTGCTAGGAATATTACACATAGAGGACATGAGGCATTGCAGAAATATGTGGTTCCTTTTTTTTTTTCATTGGTGCATGTCGCCAAAGAAAACACAGTCATTTTTAATTCAATTTTTGTATTAAAACATAGCTTATTAAAAGAGCATTCAAAAATATTTATTTCCGATTTCTGGAAAAAGATAATGGTTTCGATAAAATATCGTTGAAATATATCAACGATTTGTATCGATATATAGTAATTTCGATATATCGATTTTTTTTTTCAACACTGGCGATGTCGTCCTTATCGCCACCGCGCTTCTCTGCCTCAGGCGTGGAAAACAGTTACAGGCAGGCAAGGCCCTTAAAAACGTTCCAATGCTCGCTCGCGCGCTATCTTCATCTCCCGCCGTACTCCACTACGTCAACTCCCCAAGCCACGCCGAGGCAATTGAGCCGTTATCCCGTGACGTCACGTCCCGGGCAGGTGCGTATCCTTCCGCGGGCGGGACCCCCCGCGCGCGTGCATGCGCGGGTAAATTATCAGCGCGCGAGGCAATGCTGCCAACCGTAAAGGACACGTCCCTGCGCGTGGGGATTCTCGCCATTTTTTTTCCTTACTACGTGGGAACGTAGATACAAGAGTTTCGATCCAGCCCCAAAAGTATGAAATTCTTGGCAGAAACAAGAAACTTATATCTAAAAAAATTCATAAATTCTATGATTAATACGACTTACTATCTATAGCCCATTCATTGTTACTTCCAACTTTTCTGAAGCCCTGCTATAGCTTTACTTTCAGGATATACCTCCGCCTCATGCAAATAGAGCTTAACCAAGTCTAGAAAACTTGTGCGCTCTTATATTGATAACATTTTTCTTGAGAACTATTTCTTACTAGACATTACCAACACGCCTATTTTCCATCTGTTTTTATTCGTATTAATTATAAATGAAGTATTATAATTTATAAATAAAATATAGGAAAAAGATAAATTTAACCAAAAATAACATACTTCTATTTTAACAGAAGTAGGAAGACCTTGTGATAAATAACATGATTGGAAAATAATCAAACACGTATTACATGGAGTGATTTTTCAAAGTTTTGATTTAAAAAGTAAGAAGATACTGAAGGCATACTATACACGATCATGTTTACAAGAACATTACGGGTAAATTACATGTCAATCATAATATATCACCGCTTATTCAACGGAACTGCTTGATACATTCTGGAATAAACTTTCACTAATTACGCATTTTGAAGTTAAATTAGTTTTCAAAACCATTTTGGATCTTGCAAAGATTGCGTTAACGCTATCATATTAATATGCAGTAACAGAAAGAATTTTTGTTCCATGATGTGACACTAAAAAAAGCGAAATAAAATGGGTCACAATTCTTAATTCACTAATAACACTTAATACTGCTCCAAAAGCTCAAAACAAGACATGCAGAACATCATGTTCTTTAACTGACCGTTGCATTTCTCTCGACAATCAAAATGTATGATTTTACGAAGAAACTACCTACAATTGGCAACACATATCTGCTGGTAACTGTACTTATTTGCAATACAGTTTTGCTGATTAGTTTGATTCAGGACAAACTGTATGCTAATGTGGCACATAGTTTCTTTACAGTCGTTAGATTTATTTTGCTTCTGTTCGGGACTTTTAACGTAGGGATAGGACTTTTATGGTTAACGTGGGGACATTTCAGGTGATAGAAAGGACATGGGCAAACATAGAGTTGGCAACACTGGCACGATGATTGGCTGAACAAGTCAAGTAACGCGGAGGACGTTTGCCACACAAGATAAAACCTCCATTACTCAATAAAAACTATTATTTTACTAGTTTATTTACAGGAAAGATTATAGTGTGCTTCATAAATTATTATAATACAGATGTATTAGAGAGCGTGTTTTTTTTAAGTATTTTACAACGTTTAGGAGGTGATTGCTTATGAAAAATTAGGTAGAAAATATATTATTACAAAGGAAAATAAAAATCTTTCTATTGAAAATATACAATTTTCTAGTGATGACAGAAAACCAATGTGGACAGTGTATCACTGAAAGCTATGCAAATGTAATTTCACGTAATATCCCCAATCAGCAACAAGAAAAGTGCTGGCCGCACAACTTAAACACTTAACGAGACAATAATTATAATCAGGGTTCTCACAGACTCCGTTGAATAACTTTTCAAGGTTTGCGAAGTTCAGTGTCGAGAACCATATTCTATAAATTAATAACAATTGAGTAAAGAACACAGTACAACTTTTCATTCCGAAGCTATATCCCATGTGTGTAAATCCCACCAAAAATTATATCAAAGGAATCACTTAAGTGGTGGTGTCCCTACTAATAATCAGACTTGCAAATTTCGCGTTATCTTTTGGCAAGAGGATAGACTCCACTGCCTTATAAACAAGCGAGCACGGTCTATGGTTTCATTGGCTGCAGCACTTTAATCAACGTCACCTACCTCCATCGCCAACCTAATATTACTGGCTGAAGAGTTCTCCGAGGCGTGCCAGGCATATTTCCGGCCAGTGACTGAAGTCGATCAAACCCATAGTAACTTCCAGCCAAGTCTGTCCTTAAATAATAACGCAAATTTTGCAGGGCCCTACTAATTACGCAACACTGTAACTGCACGAACCCGTATTTCGCTTCCGACTGGAAAATATTTTAGAAAGTATTTCGTGCCTCGTAAAAATGAAGCTAGTAATAAACATACGAGTAGCTGACATTCCAGAAAATAATTCAGAAATTTTAAAGTAGTTACATAGTTTGTAAATAAAGAAATTTTAAAAGTTTCCTGGCAAGTACGAAGAAAAATACGACGTTATATATATTTCCTTCCTGTATTTTACACCCGTTGGTTGACAAAAGGGGGGGGGAGGGATGTGCCCGTAATTCGGTAACTTGCGGTCACCAGCGTTCTGTCTTTCCTCGAATTTTCTTGTAGGGCGTTGATGATAAGCCTGTGGGAGTAGCAAAAGGGGGAGGGGTGAAGGAGTTTAGGGATTGACCCCCTTAAGAGGCTTTATCACCCCTCATACAGAAAGTATTCGTTTGAGTGTCATAACAGAAAAGTCAGGGTCATTACTGAAAATTTTTTAACTATATAATGATTTCATTTCATAGTTCTGTGCAAATTTTTGTACCTGATTGTTAATAGGTGTGCCCTAGTTATCATTAAGGCTCGGCATCGCGCCTTTTGCAGAAATTCTTGTTTTCGCATTATAATTTCGGATTCATAGTAATTATTAACAATGTACAGTGATCGAAAAGGTACATTTTACGAGTTGTATAATTTTTTTTGTGCGCATTTTCAATTGTGTGTTATCTGCTTGGTGTGAAAAGTTGAGAACATATTCAATTTTTTAAACAAGTTCTTTACTTTTTGCTAGCGGGTAATAACACACAGAGAAAATTAGATTTAAAAGTATTACAGAACCAGTAAATTGAAAATTTTCAATAATCAAACTTTTTCAATGGTAACTCTGAAACTGAAATTATGACACAAAAATGAATAATTTCTGCAAAATAGGGTAAGCCGAACATCAAAAGGTGAGAATGAATTAATATATATATAATATTTATTAAGTTAATGTCTGCATAAATATGTGTTTGTAGTTCATATATGATGAGCGTAATGATGGTTTAAGGTAATTATCTAAACTTCTATTGTCCCGTTTTTCAATAAAATCTTCCAAATTTAACTCAGGAAGAAATAAATTTTAAAAAAATCAATATTGCAAGTGACGCAGGCTCTTGACCCTTTCATTCTCATTGCATACAACAAATTGTCAACAAGTTGCACAGGAAGATTATATTTGACCGATACTGTACACCCTGAGACTCGGTGCCTGATCTTCCCCGTGTGTAACTTATTAGCAGAGACCTGAAAAATTCGCGAGTTTAACGACCTCTAGGCTATACTCCATTGTCGTATGTAAATTCATGCAAATGTCACGGCTCATTGGTTGCTTATTGTAAAAGCGGAAGACGGTGATTGGATCTGCATTTCATTGTCGGTTTATAACTGGCCCAGAGTTTTCCATGAGGTGTAAACTAACGGATGGACCAATGGCATAAGCAATACTAACGTACGAAGTTTTGAATTCTAGCTTGTCCCGAAATGAAACAGCGAATTTTTCAGGTCTCTGCTAATTAGTAAACCGTGCTACTGCTCTGCTATACGACTGGTTCATATCACTCATCACCAGGGCCTCTTGATTTCTGCGAAAATATTTCAAAACAACTTGTACCCAAAAACACTAGAGCTCAGATCCACTTTCATGATTGGATGATTGTAACTGTCACACATTGTAGGTGTCTGCCCACGAATCACGGGCACTCATTGCCGGAGTTGCGTAATTCTGATATGCCCAGTCTGGTAAGGAACTGTCTCCCGACAAAGACACGTGGCCAATAACCAAAGGAAAACTGCACGTGTGTCATAGGACATTGACCTGAAAAATTCTCGGGTTCAATTACCTGCGGGCTGGACTCCAAAGCCTTGTGTAAAAATATGCCGATATCAACTGCGCGTTGGTTGTCTACTCTCACAGCGGAAAGCGACGATCGGACCAGCATTCTCCAGGAGAAGTCAAACATCGCATGGTACAATGGCTTAAGTTATATAAACACCCGTGTTTTGAATTCTAGCTTCTCCCGAAATGAATCCGCGAATTCTTCAGGTCTCTAGCCATAGGCAGGGGCAGTGATATTTCGCGAAAAGATTTCGAGACAAGATACAGTCCAGAACACTTTAGAGTCGTCCAGCTTCTTTGATTGGCTAAAAAATGTTCTGGACCGTGTTAACCGTTTGCGCACTAATCACGAAGGTTCNAGTCGTCCAGCTTCTTTGATTGGCTAAAAAATGTTCTGGACCGTGTTAACCGTTTGCGCACTAATCACGAAGGTTCAGAGTCAGAGTTACTTAGTCCTGAGTGGCTCGGTCAAAGACGGACACGGCACCAGCAGCCAATGGAGGTATAACAAGAGCTGAGGTGTGTATATGGTATTGAAGTCTACTGTGTGCTCTAATTTTTGCGTGAAAAGTCACTGGCCCTAGCTATAGGACATTGGAATCCAGCATTCATATAGATATTTTCGCGAAAAACCGGTGGTCCTACTGATCACCGAACCCAAAGCGGAACAAGTTCTTTGTCAGCCCAAGTACAGTGCTAATCAAAAATTTTATCTTTTTCCACACCAGAAACCGTAAATCAATGTGGTTAATTCAAGGGATAATCGGGCTTCAAGCGTGCGCCGGTTCAGGTTCGAGTACCGGTAGCCAGGTGCCAGCGAAAGGCCAGAAGCGGGCTGGAAGAATGCAGGACTTCAAGCGGCGAAGAATTATCGTCCCACGGGCTCGTAAAATAAACTTCCCGCTCGCTGAATGGCTATCCACGAGAGAGCCTGGAAGACCACACGTACAAGTCCGAGAAGGAGATATGATGGGGAGAGTCGAGGGGTTAAAATATATACGTGTATATATATACACAGGCGATATATTATCGATCCGGAGACTTGCGCCGGAGTGGGCTCACGTTAAAAGAGCGTGTGGCGCTTGTCTTACAAAATATTCCGCGCTTGACGTCTTGGCGCCCGGGTACAAGAAGCGCAGAGATGACCTCATGCCGAGAACCATCGTATCCGTACGCTAAAAGTTCTTATTTCCTGGAAAATACATTGTTTTATAGGTAAACACAACCTACTGTTCAACTTGTCGACATTGCTTATACGTAGGGGACAGTGATATTTCGCGAAAAAATTTCGAGACAAGATACAGTCCAAAACACTTAAGAGTCGTCCAGCTTCTTTGATCGGCATAAAAAAATGTTCTGGCCCATGTTAACAGTTTGCGCACTAATTACGAAGGTTCAGTGTCGGAGTTACTTAGTCCTGAGTGGCTCGGTCAAAGACGAACACGGCACCAGCAGCCAATGGAGGTATAAAAACAGCTGAGGTGTGTGTATAGTGTTGAAGTCTACTGTGTGATCCGATTTTTATGCGAAATATCACTGCCCCTATGTATTGGTTAAAATATCCCACTACAGTTTTGGAAATTTACTAGAGAGTTTTTTTTTTACGGTGATACAAACGCCCGCAAACCGCAAATCAATTTTGTGAGCTTCCACAGACCAGTACTGTGCGCGTGCGTTATGAACACACGATTGCCTGCCAATACACTGCATTTGTTGGTGAGATCCTCTTTCGGGACTGGGATGATTTCACACTTTCGACACTTAGCCGAATAATGCAGGACTACTGAAATCATTACTTTGGGCAGGCTTGGCGCGAATCTTCTGTATGTGCCTGTGAACACACGAAACTTCACTGCCTGCTGCACTTCGTTTTCGTCGCGTGCCCATTTTTCTCGCTTATTCAGAACTCACCAGCTGCAGGCGCACCGACGAATGTCTATTACTGGCAGTATGTACACCTCATCGTGTGGATTTTCGTAACTATACAAAAATTAGTCTTTAATTTACGAAGTTCGTTGTTGAAGCTGTATTAGTTTTCTATTTAAAATCCTTATGAAATAAGGAATATATGTAAGCTAAGCCGGACCAGTTTTTTTTTTTTTTTTTTTTTTTTTTTNTTTTGTGGAATGAAATATTTAACAAGTTTTGCCCGAACTGTACTCGAGTATAATCCTCAAAGTGTTAATTCGCAAAATGTCTTAATACATCTCATGATTCTTAGAGTTACAAAGTTTCATCCAAAAAAAGTATACCATTTCCCATTTCCATCATGACGTGGAGGGGAAGGGGGTGATACTACCAACCCCATATTCAGTTATTTTAAGATCTCAGTTCTACAAAATACAATTCAACGATTTTCTTCTTAATCGCAAGTAGTTACTGACATTTTGGATGAAAGATAGTTTTAAATTCGATATTTGCGGGCTCGTTACTCCTTCAATAACCGCTTTAAGGGGAAAGTGATGTTAATGTTTTTGTCTTATTTTTTTCGTAAGTAATAACTTGAGAGACAGAAATTTTGCGATTTCATTTGAGCACAATCTAGACTTCAAACACATTCACATTCGACTTTCTGTCTCAATTGAATCGCAGTTTGGTAGAGACGCCCTGAACAATTTTGAAACAATAACTGACAGGCAATAAAACTAGGACCGAAAACAGTTCTACTTGGTCTGCTATAAAACTGGGGCATCAGTAGGGGCAGTGATATTTCGCGAAAATATTTCGAGACAAGATACAGTCCAAAGCACTGTAGGGTCGTCCAGCTTCTTTGATTGACTAAAAAATGTTCTGGCCCGTGATAACCGTTTGCGCACGAATCACGAAGGTTCAGTGTCGGAGTTACTTAGTTCTGAGTGGCTCCTTCAAAGATGGACACGGCGCCAGCAGCCAGGTGGAGGTATAACAACAGCTGAGGTGTGTATATAGTATTGGAGTCTACTGTGTGCTCCGAATTTTTTACGCTAAAAGTCACTGGCCCTAGGCATCAGCCAATAAACAACTAAGTGAGGCTCTAGTACACAAACTATTGTGGAGTCTAGCTTGTTGTGAAATTAATCTGCGAAATTTCCGGGTCTCTAGTAACAATCAGGGCCGCCTGTTTTTTCGCGGAAAGATTCACGCGGAAGCCAGACCTTGAATATTCAACCCTCACACGTGTAGCCTTCACTTGACTGAAGGCCGCTAGCGTTTGTGAGAGGACAGTCCGTTACTGGGGGTGAGCCAACCAGAATTAAGTTCCTCCGATACTGACCGTCCCGCGATTCGCGGGCAGACAGATAAGGCGCGTAACAGTTCAAATGATCCAATCGCGAAGGTGGTTCTGAAATAAAGTGCGTAGGAACAAAACTTGTTCTGAAATCCTTCCGCGAAAAACAGGTGTCCCCTGGTAATAGCTAGAGACGTGAAAAATTTTCGCGAGTTCAATGACCTGCGGGCTAGACTCTGCAGTGTTATGTACAAATATTGCGATATCAACTGTATGGTTGTCAGCTGTGACAGTGGAAGGCGACAATTGGACGCCGTTCTCCAGGAGGTGTCAAACACCGTGTGTGTCAATGACTGAAGTTATATAAACGCACGTGTTTTGAATTCTAGCTTGTCCCAAAACGAATCCGCGAATTCTTCAGGTGTCTAATAGCCTACCAGACGAGACTCGGTATATTGACTTGGGAATTCTGTGGTCACCAAGGAAAATTTTTTTGTTCGCGGCAAAACTGTTATTTTTTTTAATAGTCACGAAGGCTTCTTTCAGGCTTATCAAAAGAACCGTGTGCGAGGCCTATCGTTAAAGGCTTGGCCCAACGTCGCTTGTGCCCCTTTCGCCCCAAGGCTCCGTCCCTCGCGCAGGACGTATTTATTATCCAGCGAGGTGCAATAATTTAGAGGAGCCGGTGTTGAGGTTGAAGTTGCGCGACTCCTTCGCTGCTTTGTTACGGTCCCTACTGGAATTACACCCCCTTCCCGACTGACAGCCGTTTACTATCCCCCCCCCCCCC
>NQII01000519.1:3350-18467 GCA_002778355.1 Clitarchus hookeri | reverse complement strand
TTTTTTTTATCGAGAAACGCGGGAGATGTAAGGGTCGCACTGGCCCGCGCTACAAGAGCGCCATCGTCTCTAGGCGAAGCTCTCTGAACATGCCTGCAGTGTTCTCGTGGTGCTGCGTGTACCAAGCCCGTTTCGCCATGGTGAGAGGCGAGTAGTCTGACCACTACACCACCACGAACCCTATAGGATACTACACTCTAAATCCGAATCGGTGATAACAATCAGTGAAAAAATTTTCACTGAAAGTCGGTTGATAAGCTACTTCTGACAGCATAAAGCAAATTAACTGGGAACAAGTGATTTATACCAGTGACATGCTTTACATTCAGTGGAAAATCACAAATAACTCAGTGGAATTCAACCACTATATTAATTAGTTATCTGGCACTGATTATCAGTTGCTCAATTCTCACGGTTTTCACTCATTTGGCTCAATTAAAGTTTAGAGTATATGAAGTAAAGTTAGGTGCCTCTTTATAACGTGAAATGGTAGTATTTCTAACAATTATAGTGGTACTGCAGTTCTTTAGACATGCCCTGTGTGGCTGTGATGAGTCACTAATGAATAGGAATCACGGTGTAAGGGGCCGCGGTGGTGTATTGGCAAGACTACTCGTCTCCCACCTGGGCGAACCGAGTTCAACTCCCGGCGGGGTCGCTCCCGGATTTTCGCATGTGGGAATCATGCCGGACCATGCCGCTGGTCGGCGGGTTTTTCTCGGGGATCTCCCGTTTTTCCCTGCCCTTGCATTCCGGCACTACTCCATACCATCGGCTCTCAAGACCTCGATGTCAAGAGCCGGCCAAATCTCTTCACTCGCTCGCTCAACGGTGTAACGGAGTTTGATCTAAGATGCAAAGTGAGTAAGAAGAACGCAGGAACGAAATAGCGTGGCAGTTCCTTTGATGTGGACGTACCCGATCTCTGATTGGCTACGCGAGGGTCTGGGAACTGCCCTTGCGTCTGACTGGCTGCTGCGTATCGCGAAATGTTCCCCTCGCAGTGCTGCCGGATGGCAGGTTAACCCATTCCGTCCCCAATCAATTTCGGACTTCGTGTGTTGCAATCGTTAATTTTTTTGGTGGGCGCTGTACCTGTGCCGAGCCTGCTTCTCACAACCAGTGAACAACGTGCTGCGTGTTCCTTGATAATATATAAAATATTTGTTAGTGGCTACAAAAACGGTTTGGTTGACGCTTTCCTAGGCAAAATTTTGTTGCTGATAAAAAACAGACTGTGGTGCCAAATAACACGTAGATTGACAAGTACCAACACTATTTAGTCCTCACTGACATATTTGTTTATTAACAATAAATGCATTGGCTGCTACCAAAACATTTAGTTGGCAGCAATAGTATTAATGTCATCCAAAATAATAAAAATTTTTCTGCGACTGCAAAACTACGTCCATTATATTCTGCGCGTGCGCTGTGGCTGGCATATTCGAAGTGGCCACCTTCTGTCTGGTCACGACGCCATATTTGTCCGTGTTCGTTTCTCTGCAGCGGGTTACGAACTAATTCACGAGAGTTATCCTTAAGAACACCATTTATATAATTCCTTCCTTCTAAACAAGCAAATATTAAAACGATGATTCCAGAAAATGAACTCGTATTAGACTTACGGTGTCTACATGTTCCATCAGACAGTACATTAACGTCGATCGAGGTAGCGCAACGGTAACACACTGAGCACGCACGTGAGAGGTCCAGGGTTCAAAATCCCGCTCCTGGCGAGGTTCAATTTTAGTTTTCAATAGTTGGTGACCACAAACGTAATTTTGTTGTTGCCACTAAATACTGGAATGACAAAAAAAAAAACCTCTGTTGGTGCTGTAAACTTTTGCGGCGTACCAACAAAATTTTACTGGTCACCACAAAACCGTTTCTTGAATGTAAGATGTATGCAAGATATTCCAGGAATCAGGTTACCAGGAAGGAAGTAGCTGAAAACACCGGCCACTGATGCTTTGTCGTGTACAGTGCCGACAATGGATATCCTTCATGTGCAACAGGTCCTCTATCACGGACATGAGGACTGGGCGGGTTAAGTTACCAGGCGCTGATTGGTGAACGGTGCTCAGCCATGTTGCTCACGCCAGTGACGCCATTTCGCCGGTGCGTGCGTCTCGAGCTCTCGTTATTAACGGCCGTTTCACCTCCGTAGTTGTAGAGTCTTGAAGTGTAAACGGAAGAAAAGGGCATTCACTTAAATATGGAAAATGTTATGACAAATGAAGTTCTCAACAAGTTGTGGAACAAATTTGCCACTAAAATAGGAAGAAGGCTAGAAGAGTATGATGCATGGCAAAGAGAACCGAAGAGACCCGAAGAGACACGAAGAGACCCGAAGAGACCAAGAGGAGGAAGTGCCGTGCACTGTCTTACTCATCCGAGTACAGTTGCAGTGCGGGAAGATGGAGGGTGTGCCGGCCTTCGGGCCTTAAAAAAAACCTGCAGTTGTAGAGCTGTAGGGTCGGTGACTATGTCTCTCCCTTGCTGCTATAAATGCCAGAAATGGGGGCATATAGCCAGTAGATGTAGGGACGGGGAGTCCGCCTGCTCGTGTTGCGGTGCTCTTGGACATGAGTTCAAAAACTGTCCGAAGAAGGAGAACACCGAGTTCAAGGACATGTGTGGGAACTGCCAGAAGAAAGAGCTGAGGCACGAGCACAGAGTGGACTCCAGAGACCGCCTCTCTAATCAGAGGGCCCTGTCCATCGAGCTCTCTAGAATAGACTATGGAGTGTGAGAACTTCGTACGATATGGCCAGCTTAATATGCATGAGATCAAGTACCTAGGAGATATCATGGGTGATAAGATGAGTTTCCTCAGACATGTGGAATATGTGTCTCGAAAGGCTATAGTAGTTTTCCAAAAACTAAAATGAATTGGAAACACCAGTTGCAGTTGGGGATTGAGCTACAATACGCTCAGATTTATGTATAGAGCTGTATTTGAAGCAACAGTCACATGTGGTGCTGCGATGTGGTTCCACATGGCTGAATTATCTTGGCACAAGAGGAAACTTATAAGTGCACAAAGAGCGGCACTGCTGACCGTGACAAAGGCCTTTAGAACAGTTCCGAATGTGTCGCTTCCGGTCCTAGCTGGTGTGCTACCAATTGACCTGTTGGTGAGGTACACGGGACTCACGGTGGAGAGATCCCGGGTCGAAAGGCTGACCAAGGACGCTAAAGTTGAAATCATGGATGAAATTATGGACCAGTGGCAGGACAGATGGGACACGTCTGATAAGGGAAGACTCACACACGAAATTATTCGTGATGTGAGAATAAGAATGACGTGCAAATGGATCCGCATCAACCATTACTACAGCATGAAACTGTACACTGGCCATGGAAATTTCAAAGCAAAGCTACACAGCCTTCGACTGGTGTAATCTGCAATGTGTGATGTTTGTGGAGATGATGATACAGTACAGCATGTCATCACAGTCTGCTTGAAAACGGAAGACATCAGGAGCTGGCTGAATGGGAAAATTGAAGAACTGGGCATTCACTTGGATTTAAAACATGTGATGGAGAATAAAGTTCTTCATAAATTATGGAATGAATTTGCCACCAAGATTGGAAAAAGACTGGAGCATTTTGACAACTGGCAAAGAGAGCTAATTTATGATGACCCATAAAGGGGTATTCAGGTAAAGGCTTACAAAATGAAGTCGGAGTACCTTGGATTGGTGAGGAGGACAGGTTTTTATAAAACAAGAAAACCGGTAGAATACCGAGTAACGGCAAGAAATAAAAGTGAATTGCCCGAAGAGATCAAGAGGAGAAAGTGCTGTGCACTACCTTACTCATCAGAGTACAGTTGCAGTGCGGGAGGATGGAAGGTGTGCTGGCCTTCGGGCCTTAAAAACCTGTAGTTGTTAAGAAACTACTCTATGGCGATGACTGGTGTGCGCGAGTATTGTGTACTGTCGGGGGGGGGGGCGGTTTTTCGCTCCGAAATTATTAATTAAACCTTTAAATATGTGAAATCGTGTGAAATTGTGCAGTGCAGGGACTAAAGAAGATCTGGAAATGGATGTGGCGGGATTTATAAAGAAAGAAATAAGATAATCAACATAAAAAATCCGAGCTGCTTGGCTGATGTGGGCGGGCAGATAAGATACAAATTTCAGCTGTTTCGGTGAGTGAATGAACCAAAAACTATAATTATATTAACTACCATAGCTTAATTTAATAGCTGACATCATGATGAGTGAATATAAAGTAAAATTTCAATATTGTAAAACTAGCCGAGAAAAAGTAAACAATGCACTTGACTGTCTTATGACATTACTAAAATCAGGAATTTGGTAGGTAAAAAATGATAATTGAGCTATGAACATTTCTAATTGTTTGCCGGTATCAATAAGTGCGGAAATAATGGAAATTTTTAATAAAATAAACTTGCCGAGAAAAAGTAAACAATGCGTTAGGTTGTCTTACGATAAAATTAAAATCAGGAAATTGGTATGTTTTAAATGAGAATCTGACTATGAATGTTGAGAAGCATAAGCTCAGTAAGGCGAGAACCTAAAATTATATGAATTATATAGGTTTTTAAAACAAATAAACACACGTCAAGAAAATTGCCTGGTGTGCTGGCCATGTGTAGCCGAAGAGAGTGATAAACTTTAAAACATAAAGATGGCATATGGTAATTGTAAATCGTGATCTTAGTATAGTGTTGGCACAGTACTAGAACCTAGAATTATGGACACAAGATTTTATTTTAGAAAATAACATACACAGGATTTTGAGTGCTTCGCGATAAAAACAAACTATATAAACTGACAATGTTTATGGATAATAGGGCTTATAAATTTGATAAAGCATGGGACTAACAAGGTGACAAAATACAATAGAATTTTTATCACCAATGCGATGCGCGAAATTTTTAAGGTGTGGACATACAAATAAATGGCGCAGAGATCAAAACAGTATATGCGGAAAATGCGCGAAAGAAGGTCATACAGAAATGAATTGTGAAATAATGGATGAAAAATGTGTAAACTGCATAAGAGCAAAAAGGATGCTCAAAATATAAACCATACAGCAAAATATTTAAAGTTCCCGATACTAAGAAATGCAAAAGAAAGACTTAAAAAAAAAACATACTACGGAGACTGAAATAAGAACGAATGAGAAAATTGTACAACATATCTTACAAAAGTCCAGAATAAATACGGTAAGAAGTCATTAATAAAGAAATTGGGATAGCGTTACTGCAAGAACCATGTTTATATGAAGGCAAGTTTACGAACATCGATAAAAAATTGGAACGTGATGTATAATCAATAGAGAGGAAAACTTTTGACGGCAACAGTATGTCACAAAAATATAGAATGTATAATGCTAAACCAACACACAGATATCGAGATGGTAACAATAAAGGCTTACATAAATAATAAAGAAATTAATATTATAATATAAGCATGTAGGTCCCTACTGTCCACCCACCAAATATATACAGGTAAGTTTAAATAAAATTAATAAAATCACGAAAGAAGATAAACATATAAATACTATAATAGCTAGAGATTTGAATGCAAAGTCACCGATATGGTTCTCCAAGAAGAGGGATAAAAGGGCAGAAGAACTGGAAGAGTTTATGAATAAAAAAATTATGAATGTACTAAATACGAAAGGTAATATATACACATACGAGTCAATACACGGGGAGAACAAGACGTAGAATTCATATCAGAGGAAGTATACAAGGAATGTAAAAATTGGACAGTAGAATCCAGTATGTGACCATAGTAAAATAAGTTGGGAGTATTAATTTGGAAGATAAGACTAGACTACATTTCATGGTAAAATATTGGAAAACTGTTAAGGCCCCCGTCTACCTGGAACTTTTTCCCACGTTTAGGCCGAGAGGCGCGGGAGCGATAAGGGCGATACTGCCACGCGCATCAAGTACGCCATCGCCGCTAAGCGCAAGGCTCTGAACTGGCGTGCAGTGTTCTCGTCGTGCTGCGTGTACCTATGGGACTTTCAGCGGTGACCATATTATTTTATTAGCGGGAAGTCTTTAGGAAGGTTCAGTGCAGGCCCCTATAGTAGTTTTGTATGTATCTGATGCGTGCATTTTGAGCTACAGCGCCTTGGAAAGGCCGTTTTTAGCGGTTTTGGAGTACTCTGAATTGATGTTTCTAACGTACTTGATATTTTGAAAGTACTTAAAAGCTGTCGTCTGAAGTGTGTGTTCTTTCCGTCGATCAGCACGTTGGACGCACGCTTAATAGTTTAGTTGAAAAACGTGTATTGGGAACACCCTGCAACGCAGTTCAAGCGCCAGGTAGACGGGCACCTTAAGAGTGAAGTAATAGCAGATTTAACCACCGACCAGCGGCATCGTCCTGCACGATTCCCACGTGTGAAAATCCGGGGAGCGTCCCCGCCGAGAATCGAACCCAGTTTGCCTTGGTGGGAGGCGAGTAATCTGACCACTGCACCACCGCTGGTCCCCTTACCGCAACGAAACTACAGGCGCAAACACCGATTAATTACGAGTTGATCGATTCGAACAAGGCGTCAATGTTTGGAAGGACGTTGAGGTCCGGACGCCACAGAGGTTCACAAACGGACGAGGAGACTGCAGACGGCCCACGGGTCCGACGTCGAAGGCCTGGATGTCCGCCCCGGCCTCCTCCCCCGGCGGTAACGGCCGGCAGTCCATTGTGAACAGCGCCATAACCTTCTTAATAGTCCCGGTTTACCGCCCAGTCGTTCGGCGCAGCTGCAGTCGCCGTCGACCTGCCCGTCGGCTGCGGGCGGCCGGACGGTGGGTGCCGACCACTCCCGGGTGCTTGGGTACTCGAGGTCGCGGAGGCGAACGCCAGACGCGCACGCTGGCAAAATGGCGTCGTTGGCCTGGCAACGCGTCGGGGGCGCCGCTCACCAATCAACGGCCCGCGCTGAGAAAAAACCGGGGCCTATGTGTAGAGGCAGCGATAAGATTCCGAGACAAGGTGCAGTTCAAAGCGATGTAGAGTCGTCCATCTCTATAGGCTGGCTGAAACGTGTTCTGGTTCGTGTTAACTGTTTATCGCACGAGTCACGAAGGCTCAGTGTCAGAGATACAGAATCCTCAGTGGCTCTGTCAAATGCGGAAACGGCACCAGCAGCCGATGGAGGTATGACAACAGCCGAGGTGTAATATGTGGTATTGAAGTCTACTGAGAAGTCACTGGCCCTACCTATATAGTTTTACGAACCATTCTAGACTGTTAAAATACTGACAGCTGTCTGATGGACTGGATGTACCATCTAATTATTATTAACATAAATAGTAATGCCGACAGAACTGGTTGTTATAGTAATTGTATCTGCTGCTGTACGTATGGTTGCAACAGCAAAGCACATCGTTCCTGCTACAAAGCAGATAGTACCTACAACATAACAACTTCAACAATTTTTTGATTGTGCCCACAACAGTCAGGATTGTAATAATCTTCAGTGAAATTTAAACCCTCATTTCTCGCGAAATATTTATCCGATTTAAATGATCGACATATCATTGGATTCCCCTTTAAATTATCTATATTATGACATGTAACTGGATCTGATTAAGATATAAATTTATAAGAAAAATCGAAAAAAAGCCAAAAAAGGAACCAAAGAAAAGATTTACACACAGGCTAGACTTCAATAGCCTATGCGCACTTTTGCAGCCTCACTTTGGCTATTGGCTGCCTACCTTGTTGTGAAGAGTATCATTTATACGGGCGGACCAATCAGAGTTAAGTTTCTCCGACACTGACCTTTTCGTGATTCGCGGGCAGACAGATAAGACGCGTTACAATTCAAATGATCCAGTCACGAAAGTTGTCCTGATCCAAAGTGTTTTGAAACACAATTTGTCCTGAAATCTGTTCGCGAAAAACAGGTGCCCCTAGTAATAACTAGAGACCTGAACAATTCGCGAGTTCAATGATCTGCAGGCTAGACTCTATAGTCTTATATACAGATACGCCGATGTCAACTGCACATTGGTTGTCTGCCGTCACAGAGGAAGGCGAAGATTGGGCCAGCCTTCTCCAGGAAAGGACAAACACCGCATGGACCAATGGTTGACATTTTATTAACACACGTGTTTAGAATTTTAGCTTGTCCTGAAATGAATCCGCGAATTTTTCAGGTCTCTAGTAATAACCCAGCAGAATGTTCAGTTTCTGCTACCTTCAAAACTTGATTACATAACTCTTCAGTGCTGGTTGTTACGTTTTTACAATTGTAGTTGTTGTGGGAACAATTCTAATATTGTTGAAGTCGTTCTATTTGGAGGTGCTATCTATTTTGTACTAGAAACACGGTAGTAACCTTACGTAAAGTAGGAAACACAATCACTGACAGCAATACAACAAACAGTTCGGTTTGATATTACTATCTATGTTATCAATATTAAGATGATACCTACATGGCTGTCCCTATTTCAAAAGTCTAAAAGATTCCTACAATCATAGTTTTTATTTTTCAGTGCGGGTAACCCTAGACGCCAGCCAGTAGGGAACCACTTCGCGGCACGCAGGAGCCAATCAGACACAATGCCTGCTCCCAGAATCTCGCGCAGAGAATGGCCACGCCCACATCAAAGAAACCGCCGAGTCATTTCGACTCTGCGTAATTACTGTCCAGTGCAACGGCGATGGGCGCCGACCAGCTCGGCGAGTGCTGTGTTCGCAGTGGCGTGTGAAGTAGTGTTGCATTAGAAGGTTGTGTTTTATCACGACTGTACATTATCGGCTCAGGCAGCACGTAAGCAGTAACCACTGTAGAGCCACAGTAAAGGGCATTTTTCTACGTGACCAGTAATAGGTTGCACCAATCATACGTGACTTTCTGCCTCTACAACTGAGTCCACTTACCCTTTCTGGGAAACGTAAGGGTGAGTGGATTCTTATTTCTATCTGTTTTAATCCTTTAGTGGTTTCCCTTGGTGCTCGCGGTATGGAAGCGGTGCGGTTGACCTGCTATCCACCATTGTTCCTCACACAACGAGGGGGTTTCTCCTTCTGTGCTATGCCCTTTATAGGGGCACTAACTGCTACTGCTAATATACTTATGCATAGGGCCAGTGACTTTTCGCGTAAAAATCGGAGCACACAGTAGACTCCAATACTATATACACACCTCAGCTGTTGTTATACTTCCATTGGCTGCTGGTGCCGTGTCCTTCTTTGACCAAGCCACTCAGAATTTAGTAACTCCGACACTAAACCTTCGTGATTCGTGCGCAAACTGTTAAAATGGACCAGAACATTTTTCAGCCAATCAAAGAAGCTGGACGACCCTACAGTGCTTTGGACTGTATCTTGTCTCGAAATCTTTTCGCGAAATATCACTGCCCCTATTTATGCACTACATTACAACTCCTTTAAGGGGCCGCGGTAGTGTAGTGGTCAGACTGCTTGCTTCCCACATAAGCGAACCGGGTTCGATTCTCAGCGGGGTCACTCCCAGCTTTTTTGTACGGGGGAATCACGCCGGACAATGCCGCCGGTCGGCGGGTTTTTCTCGGGGATCTCCCGCTTATATTCGCCCTTGCATCCTGTCGCTTCTCCATACTCGCCTCGCTTCGCTCTCATCGGCTCTCAAGACCTCGATGTTCAGAGCCAGCTCAAATCTATCCACTCCACTCCAATCCGCTACAACTTCTTTCATCAGTGTTTGCTGGATAAGCGGCGAAGGGGGTGGTGGGGCGTCTACCACCCACAGAATAAGTACGTACACAGAAACGAAATATCGTGGCGTTTCCTTTGACGTGAGCGTACCCGTAATAGGATTGGCTCCGCGAGTCTCTGGGGAACGGTACTTGGTGTCTGACTGGCTGCAGCGTGCTGCGAAAGGTTGCGTATTGGATGGGCCGTCGGGTGTGGCAAGCACCTAGTTTACCAGTAGGTGGTTGGAGGAATGGCATTCCGACATGTTTGCCGGCTTGTGACGCCATTACGCTGGCGTGGGCGACTTGAGTTCGCGGTACGACCGAGTGATTTTTTTTCTAACCTACCTTAAAGCTAAGAGGACAGTCGGAGGTCCTGGGGTAGGGACAGGACCTCAGTGCGTCTCAGGACTGATCCCCACACACCCAGGCATTCAGGGAAGGTTATAACTACAAGGGCTCATGCTCGCGGCTTTACTGGGGTCGGGCAAACGTGGCCGGGATTTGGCCCATGCTATCTTTACCTGTTCTACAAGGGGNGTAAAAACTCTTCTACAGAAAATAATCGCAAGATTACATGCAATTTATGAAGTAGAAAAATATTTATACTGTAACAGAGGATGGGGAAGGATAATCCTTATTGAAAGCGTGTTTGAAACACTAGAAGAGAAGGAGTGGTAAGGTGGTGGAGGTGGCTACAACCGAGTGTTTCGCCTCTGTATTCTTAATTACACTGTGGTTCTTTCATAGGTGCCGCCTACTTGGGTGTGTGCTGCGTGTCTGCAGCGGCGTGCTGCAAAGTAGGGCGGTGTTTGATCATTACTGTACATTCCCTGAGATTACGTCGTGGACAAATAACCACAATAAAGCCGGTCTGAACTGAACGTATTGCGATTGCTCGTTAGTAGACGTAAGTGAATTCGACGAATTTGTACGATAGGAGCCAAGACTTGTAAGTCCTTTTCTTAGGGGCAGCGATATTTCGCGAAAAATATTTCGAGACAAGATACAGTCCAAAGCACTGTATGGTCGTCCAGCTTCTTTGATTGGCTATAAAATGTTCTGGCTTGTGTTGACCGTTTGCGCACGAATCACGAAGGTCCAGTGTCGGAGTTACTTAGTCCTGAGTGGCTTGGTCAAAGACGGACACGGCACCAGCAGCCAATGGAGGTACAACAACAGCTGATGCGTGTGTATAGTATTGAAGTCTACTGTGTGCTCCGATTTTTACGTGAAAAGTCACTGGCTCTAACAATCAGGTAAAAAAAATTTGCACATAACCATGAAATGTAATGCTTCTATAATTAAACATTCTCAGTAATAACCCTGACTCTCCTGTTATGACACTAAAGCGAATAATTTCTGTATTAGGGGTGAGACAGCCTCTTAAGTGTTAGTCGTTATGTCCCCGAAGGTTTGCAACTGTCTAGCGATAGTTCGCAGTTCTCTTGGATGAAGGTTTCGTGACTTAATGAGAGAGGGATAATGTTCAGTAACGCCGCTAAGCGCGTCGGTAAATCACATTCACTGCTCTGAGAAATGTCGTTGCTTCACCTCCACGTAAAAGGGCGTGTTAAAATGCAGATGTGAAAAAATGTTACTATTGCATGAACATGGTTAATTTTTTTTATCGCTCCCGTATCATTTACGAAATATAAGACTTCTACAGGTAGTGCGTTCAAGTGAAATTCGTAATTCAAGTTGTTTTCTAAAAAAAAATGGTTGCCTGTAANAAAATTTTCGTAGAAATAATTTATTTACTTGGTTAGTTTTATCGCTTTTTGTGATCAACGTATTTAAACAATAAACCACACTTTAATTGCTGCGAATTAAACTTTTCAAGTACCGGTCGGGGCTCTTCAAAGTTTTTATCGATTTTCAAGTCAAATTTTTTCTGTACGTTTGTGTGTGTGTGTGTGTGTGTGTGGGTGTGGGTGTGTGTGTGAGTGAGAGGGCACGGAAGATACAACGGAAAATTCTCGAGATGTGAAAATTTGCAAGAGTTTTAGCAAAGCAAGACTTCACGGCCAGGTTGGACACGTTATGGCGCACTGAAGTGAATTTTACTGCTAATTACTGCTTGAACGCGTACTCTCAACTTTTGTTGTTACTCGCAGCTGCTAATTTACGACGCAAGTTGTCAACCCCTCGTGCGTGCGGCCGAGTCGTGCCGCAATTAACGCGCGGTAGACTTAATTACAAGACAGACGAGTAATTTATATATATTTTTTTTTACCTCAAGCGACCGGTGCGAACTCGCAACACCACGAGGTGCGTTGGAAGATGCCGTCTACCTTAACGGGCGAGTGTGGTTGTTCACACTTTGAAACGAAAATTGTTCTGAACTTTTCCCGACGGGCAACTGCTCCGGTACATAACTTCACTAACAACGNAAACTGCGGAAATGGCTTGAAACGCAAACGCAAGTTTCACCGAGAAAATCGTTTTGTTGAATAAAATGAAGTTTATTTTGTTTCGCTCTGCGTACGTTAGATAGTTTGGTTTACTATTGAAAAAAAAAAAAAAGCGAAACGTGAATTAGAGACGCCAGCTAAATTGGCTGCTGGCAAAATTAGCGTGTTTTTTTTTTTTTTAATTCTTACATTTCAAATACAATGCAGAGTAAACAAACATTTCGTGTTTTACAGCTTTAATATTTAGTTTCTCGTTGAACATGGAAATCGTGTGTGGCGCTGCCGCTGGTCGGCGGGGTTTTCTCGGGGATCTCCCGCTTCCCCCCGCTCTTGCGTTCGGCTCTCGAGACCTGAGTATTTCAACGAATTCGACAGTTTCAGCAATCGCAGGTCTACCAACCTCACAGCAACCAATCGGAGAGAAAACACAGGAGAAAAGTATTTTCATTTTTCTCAACACAACCAGACTTTGCGGCAGTAGTGATAGCCGTCGAAATAAATTCGGAGCAAGTGTATCGATGTTTCGAAGTGATCAATTTTCCCAAGTATTGCTTTCAAAATATCGCTGAACCAATAGTGATCTTCAGTGACTGTCGAGATAGAACTCGCACTTCTCATGTCGTCGTTTCCTCATTAATTCAGATGTGTTGATAGCCTTGTCAAGTTCATTATTTCTGTAAAGCGACACCGTAAATTACTATTCGTAACAAAATAAAATTCAGATACGTCAGTTCTCATCATCCAATCTTTTCGAGGCACGGAGAATATCTTCATAGTTATTTCGAAACCCAACTTATTTTTCTCCCATATCCAAAAAAAAATTCCCAAGATGGATGGGGTCTCTTCACGTTTTAAACACCCCTTGCACCATGTCATCGAAGTAGTTTCTCTCGTAAAGTACTATACAGCGCTTCTCTTCCATCTACTGCAGCAGTCGATGATGCTTAAAAAAAATACGACAGCTTGCATGCGTGTATTAAAAAAAATTATCTGGTGCGATGCACCGTTAAAACTGCTCAACTCGGCATCCGCGTACTGAAGTTTCGACGACTCAGCCCACGTTAAGCGCAGGCGCAGAATTACGGCCTCCCGCACAATGGCGTCTATAAAATGCGCGGTAACGCTAAACCCGGGCACGAAGTGCCTTAGCAAGTAATAAACGTCGCCGTGTTCCCCAGGTTACAACCTGAGCGAACGCGCTATACGCTCGGATCCGGGTTACAAACCCCGCAGTTTTTTTTTTATTTTAATTCGCGCGGTAACGGTGCTTTATGTTCCTGGAATACTGCGAAGGGGCTGCGGTGGTGCGATGGTCAGACTACTCACCTTCCAGCTAGGCGAAGCAGGTTTCGATTCCCGGCGGCGTCGCCCCAGGATTTTCACATGTGTAAATCTTGCCGGACGATGACGCCGGTCGGTGGGTTTTCTTGGGGATCTCCAGTTTCCCTCGCCCTTGCATTCCAACGCCGATCCATACTCACCTCGCTTCGACCTCGTCGGCTCTCGAGACGTCGACGTTAAGAGCCGGCCAAATCTCTTCACTCACTCCGCTCGCTCCAATGCGACATCTGTGGTATCAGACGATCGCCCTTGCTGTTCAGCACCAAAACTCGGTAGGAGACCTTGTATCGGATCCACGTCGGTGTGCGTGATCCCTCGGCTAACAATACACTGAGAAAAAGTATTTATTGAATCAAACAAAGTTTGCTTGGTGCAACCAAATTATTTGTTTGTATAGGGGAAATGAAATTTCATTCTTGCTGAAAAAAGAAATTTTGTTGTTTTTATTTGGTTGCCCTGGACAAAGATTTGGTTGGTGCAACTAAATATTTGGTTGCTGCAACTAAAGATGTGTTAGGCTCCACGTACATTTAACAGTTTGGGTTTATATAAAAATCCTAGATCTCCTGTGTCCGAGAACTACGCCCTAGTAACCTCAGCTAATGTCACTACTGATAAGTCGGAATATTTTTTAATAGATAAACTCCAAATTTGACAACTTGCGTAGCCAAATTTTTCAAGTTTTGCACCTTTACTTTTCAGTATCCTACTTAACAAGCTTTATGTATGTGTTTATACGATTATTAGTAGACACCTGAAAAATTCGCGGATTCATTTCGGGACAAGCTAGAATTCAAAACACGTTTGTTAATAAAATGTCAACCATTGGTCTACGCGGGTGTTTGACACCCCTGTAGAAGGCTGGCCCAATCTTCGCCTTCCGCTGTGACGGCAGACAGCCAATGTGCAGTTGATATCGGCATATCTGTACATAAGACTATAGAGTCTAGTCTGCAGGTCATTTAACTCGCGAATTTTTCAGGTCTCTTAATTATTAGGCATTATCACATGCGCTAACAAACACTGTTACTATCCTAATTCTCACAAAAATATTCTAGAGCTGTATTTTCAAACGAAGGCAATCAATTTGGCGGCCAAACGAATATATACAGTTGATTTTGTTGACAGTCTAATATCTGTAGACCCAACACAGAGGTTTTGTTTAATCAAATTTGAATCATCTTAGATGAACAGAAGTAATTTTTTGTCTTTTTGAATTTCGTTTACTCAACCAAATATTTTGCTAGGGCAACTGAATATATTTTTTTTTTGCCCCGTACAAACAAATATTTTGTTCAATTTCCTCTCAGCGTACGCGCGTCTTCGGCAACGAGTTCTCTTCCCAAGACCGCGGTGTCAGACAGTCGTGTCCGAGGTTCGACACCAAAACTCCGCAGAGGATCCCAAGTGGCGTCCTCGAAACCGGGAGTTGGCGTTCGTGGTTTCCCGCCCTTTACGAAAGGCGCAGCATCTTCCGAGGCAATTTACCGCCCCCAGCCGTGAACGAAGAGATTTCCGGAATTAAAGGGGCGGGGGGAACGAGAGATTCCCGCTGAAAACCCCGTCGACGACATGCGAGAATCCAGCGGGGCGACCCCGCCGGGAATCCAACCAGCTGCTCGCCTACGTGGGAAGGCGAGCAGTCCAACCACTACGCCACCGTGCCTCCCCCCCCCCTTCTCG